>CAKKOB020000268.1:37391-65576 GCA_918844115.2 Phlebotomus perniciosus | reverse complement strand
ACACTTTGTTGGTCAGAAAAATGCAGAGGCGGCTCAGGATATGCGATTTCATCGGATTCAATTTTTGCTTTTTTCGAATTCAATTTTCCGCCATACTTTTTATTGAATTCAATAGTCTGTTCGCGAGGTTATGATCAAGATCGGATCCATAGAACGGAAGATATAACCAATATAAAATTCAATATTAAAACCGGTTTATCTCAGCTCCAGGAATCTTTAGAGACTTGTGTAATATATCGTTGGATAGGTCTCGGCCTAGGCTACAACATACTAAAATTTCAAGAAAATTGATCAGTTTTTTCGGAGATATCCTAAAAAATAATATTTCAACACTGTTCAAAATGGCGGATGGAGGGGGTGGGGGAGGTCAACTATAGCGCCATCTTGTAATTTACCCCCACTTATGTACCTTTGCCGAAAACCGCAAGTCTCTATCTATAACGGTTCTCTCGCTATAACAATTCTCCGGCGGACGGACGGACGGACGGCCGGCCGGAAAAATCAATTTTTGGCCACCCACTTTTTCGTAATCAGTGAGACCCGAAACACCCCCCACCCCAATCTCAGACCAATCTGACCACTTTGGTATTTTGCGACCACCGCAATAGTGGAATCTGTAAGAATTCCACTGAAAAAAACTTCGAATATCCAATTAAAAAAAAAACTTTTAAATAATCTCCTTATCATCTCTGTTAAGAGAAATGTGTATCTATCGTCTTACTTTTGCCCAAAATCTAATTTTAACTTGTATTTGAGTTGGCATAATCTGTAAGAATTATGATGGGAAAACGGTTTCAAATATGATGGAGATTCATTTGTCTGATCACGAGTTTAAAGTGAAAGTCCCAATTAAAATAGGATTTGCTTCTAAAGAAGTAATAATGAACATTAGGCACTTTATCTCTTCGATGGAGAATTTCTCAGCTGCAAAGTCTAATGAAGTGCTTCCATTTCCCAGAATTCTAGCTTCCTTCAAGGCAGAATAATCCGTCGCAGCAGAATTGCAAAGAATCCCTCTGGGGAGATTTACACATGGAAAGACATCAATATTGGCACTCAATTAAACTTAAATGGAATCACCTTTCATGTGACAGGCTGTGATCCGTTCACTAGGGAGTTCATGCTGAGTCAGGGAATTGAATTAGAGGAGCCGGATGCGAAGTACACACATGCAATGCACACAAGCGGACTCACTGAGCCGGAGAATCAACCACAGACAGATGGAAAGTTGAGACGATTTCTCGAGTATCAGGGGAAGGTTTTGCAGTAAGTTCGCCGCAATTAAGTGTGTGGGTGGAGATGAGGTATTGGAATCAAAAATTAATTATTTACTCTCCGCCCTAGTTTCGACTGTGTGCTTGATGAAACGGATCGACCAGGAGGGAGTTTCATGACCTACAAGCTCTTCTACTATCTCGAAGACGATACAATTTCGATAAAGGAGCTAAAAGAAAATCGCGAGGGACGAGATCGATTTCCATTGATGCTGAAGAGAACGAGGTTGGAGAAGAATTTACACCATCCACCTGTTGAATATCCCTCCAATGAGAAGGATAAGGAGGATAAAAGTGTGGATTATTACAGTCCATCGGATCTGATGATTGGGGAGATTGTCAGTGTATATGGCAGACGATTCCTTTTGATAGATTGTGACGATTTCACGCGAAAGTTCTACGAGAGGGTGCTGAAAAAGCGTCAGAGGGAGAAATTTGTCTTTCATCCGCCCAAGGAAGTGGCCAAAAAGCCAAATATTCCACCATACTTGGGACTCGGCACTCCTGAAGACTCCCTAGCCTCTCACTTCAATCTCGTGGCTAAGCCGCCGAAGAAAGACATCATCAACTACCTGCAGAATGTCAACAAGTACTTAAGATACGGCTGTAGTCTGCAGTCTCCGTATCCTGAGGACAGAAATAGAAAGTTTATCCTCCAGTTTTGCCTCTCTGACGGCACAATAACGATAATGGAGCTGAAAATTCCCAATTCCGGCATAATTGGTGGTCGTTTCCTCACTTCCCAGCGAGTCTGGAAGCCAGGATGTGATCCCAATCAACCCGAATACTACACACCCAAGGATATCCTCATCGGATCGACTTTGACCATAAATTCTCATCGCTTTAGCGTCACAAGTGCAGATTTGTACGTCTATCGCTACATGCGAGAACATCCTGAGCTCTTCACTGACCAGGCAATAGACAGTGTCCGGAGGTATCATGTGGCAGAGGGAAATCTGCCCTCAGATATGGGAGAAGCCCCCCAGCCAGCTTCAACCCCAAGGGAAACCTTCAATGAACTAACTGAACTGGAGAAGGTGTTGAAAGACACCAATTTGTGCGATAAGGGAAAAGATCAGTTTATCGGCAAATTCCAGGAGATTGATAAGGTGAATGAGGGCTTACCGGGTCAGGAAGTTGATATCTCTGAGCTCCGCAAAAGTGATGTGTGCAGAGATAAATCGGTGGGAAAAGTTACTGAGGACTTTCACTCAATTCCGCCGAAAGAAAATGCTTTTACAGATAGAAAAACCGTAACATTCGGTAATATTTTGGCAGAAAAAGATACATGAACACTTTAGAGAGCACTTTAATTGTAAATCACAGTGATTGATAAGTGATTAATTGCAAAAAATTGCAGTCTTATCACGCGTTCAAGAGGCACTTTTTTGTTTTCGCAAAAGGCACACGCACACTTTTTGGTTATGTTTTTCAACGCACTCTCCAATGTTCTCCACGAGGAGCGCTGCTTTCGGGCGCGCGATTCAAAAATCAATTTTGGCAAGAAATTTTTTAATAAATAAATTTTCTGTATTTAGCGCAGCAATAGCCGTGCAATATGAAACATTGGGGTGAATTATCAACAGTGGAAATGTATATGGGCGGGAGTGTATGATAGCTTTGAGGGCTAGAAGACGAAATAGTACAGAAAAAGTCCTATTATCGTCAGAGTGACCAACATCCCGCCTAATAGGACGTATTTATCCTCCCTCACGCGTCTCTCAATCATCCTCATGGTTTGATTTGATAGTCCAAGTGTGTTCCCAATGTCCATTATGCGCTTATGGGCCCCCTTCAACGTCTCACGCTGATTCCGGAGGTTATCCAGAATGTTACTCCCTGGGAAAGATGAAATGAATTGATGGGTTTCTTATCGAGAATTAAGATTTGAAGACTATAGATACCTGAATTGATCATGTCATCCACTCCTCGGTGGGCATTATTCATTGCGTTATGGTGCTGCACAGAATAATCAATGTCGATGGACATCTCAGAATTTGAGGTAAATCGGCGATTCAGGAGTTGCTCCCTCTCGCTTATCTCCAGTTCTCTCCGTTTTTTCTTATCCTGCCACACTCTCAGAGCCGCCTAAGAACAGGAAGAACTTCAAAAAAAAACAGCCCTACAACAAAAACAACGACGAATTAGAAATTTACCTGCAAGTGCTGGATGTCGTATTTCAGCTGATCCACTCGCATCTTGGCATTCTGCCTCTGAGCCACAGGCACTTTGTACAGGAACACATCCAACCGCTCACAATTTCTGGGAAGTTAAGACTTTATTCGTGGAAATTTTGAAAGGAAATCTAGAAAAACATTCCAAAACTTACGAATTGACGGCAGAAATCTTCGATTGGATCTCACTCTCCACGCTAGCAGTGTCCACTTGGGATGAATTGAGTTGCTGGAAACACGCCTGGGTGTCCTGAATCAATTTATTGGTCTGATGATAAAGCGGCTCCATGATTTCACCGTACAAATTATTTATTTTGCCAACGCGTTTTCTATGTCGACGTCAACGCCCTGCGGTGGACACGCGAATTATTACCGCTGTCCACAAACTCATTGAGGGCGCTGCTAGCGTACAAAAACAAAAACAAAGGATTTTTTAGTACTCGAAGGTTTTTATTGTCCTTCGCAGAAGAAAATCCCGGAAAATGTTAGGAAATTGCTCATGAAAACCGCAAAATAATGAGTAGTAATGCATTGAATACAAAAGGCCCTATAGCTGTGGTAATTAAATGGAGGAAATTGATGAATGTCACAGGGAATAAGACACAAAATTAATCATCCTTCGATGAAGCAGTCAGCTTCTTCTCGATTTTGCTGTACTCATCAGTCAGGCGATCGTACTCCCGATTGAGGCTCTCTGCCTGAGACTTCAGAGCCTCCTTGTCCTTCTGTTCTCGCTTCAGTTCACTCTCAAGTCCGGCGATTTTCTCTTTAAGTGCTTTCACCTCAGAATCTTCCTCGGAGGAGTCTTTGGCCTTCTGCTGTGACATGAGACTTCGGGCAGCAGTAGTGGCGCTCTCGGCCTGTCTAATCGAGGCCTCCGACTGAGCCAGGAGTGAAGCCTGGCCGGAGATCAACAGCACGAGACGTCGAATGACCAGAACGAGGAAGATGGAAAAGCCACTGATGTAGAAGTTTCGTTGAGCCCGGAAAAGTCTCATGCTGTGCTGCATGCCCACATTAAGGTGCGCCTCCTGAGCAGGATCTGCAAAATGAGGGCTGGTTATTATTAGACAATTTTCGCTATAAATTGTGTGAACTCGCCTGTGTGAGAGTACTTCCTCATTTCGCGTACGGCCTCAATGAGAAAGACGACCAACACTGCCAACAAGAGATAGAAGTACATCTGGGCCTGACGCCCGATCATTGCCAGAAAGCGCGACCGGAAGAATCGCTGCCAACGCGTGGGGCTGGCCACAGGCAGCACGAGGAGCAGCACCACGGCGATCTCCGCGTACAGGAAGGTGGCAATGAGTGTCCATACGAGACTCATCTTGGATTTTCAATCGAAGGTCAATTCCAAAAGTCACAATGCACTCCCGGTGAGCTATTTATAGTCACTGCCTAATCTCTGCGAAAACGCCCAAGAATTTATACCTCAACGAGATGCTGAGAATGTCTACTATCCACTGACGATACTCACAAGAATCAACTGGCTGGAATTATGATGAAATTCCGATGCAAAATGCAAGAAAAATATACGTGACGACGACTTTGACGACAATTCCGGAACTCTGACTCAGACGCCTCTGAATTACCCAACAAAACAAATGTCGGCACATTAGACCACATCAGAGAATGACATTTTTTTTGTGAATTTACTTTTAAATATTAACGGCTACCATTGCTTGAATATTACAATTCCAGCGCAATCAATAAATGCTCTTTTAATTGCTGTTCATCTCCAAATAAGTGTAATCGGAGCAGCAATAGATTTTCTAGAAAGATCCGAGAGAAGGTAAGCAACAATTGATAGTGTCCACGGACACGTCCCATCGAGTCCAAATCTTTTACTGGGTTTCTAGCACACCGGCAAAAAAGCCGCCTCTTTGTACTAAAAACGGCAAAAGGCAGTTGGGACAGTGACAGTCGCCATTGTTTTTCAGTGACAGTATCCAACTTCAAAAAAGTATCAACGCGCATTGGTTGGGGTGTTCGCGGATCGCTAAAAACCAATTTTCTCCCTGAAAATCCATCAATTTGTGGTGAAAAAGTCAAGAAAATTGTACCGCGAACATCAGCGCAGTGATTGGTGGTGACTCCACGTGCGCTTGCAGTGTTTCTCCTCGTGATTTTGTGGGGGTGACATCGAACACATTTTTTGTTTGTCAAAGCCATCTTTTCACCAGGCCCTTCGATGGTAGAGCAGCTCTAGTGCTCTTTTTTGGGGGGAAACACACATCATGAATATCGATAACGCCAAAGAAAACATCCAACCTCTGGCCAGTGGACGCAATATAACGCTCCTCGAGGCCGCCCTCCACGCCGAGACGCACCAGGATGCACACAGGGAACTGATGCAGAAGCGAGAGTGAGCCACAAGTGCCCTAATTTGTCCTTTTTGCACCCCTCTTACGCCCGTGGGCGCTTTGTTGTTTTGCAGAGAGTTCGAACGGAGGATTGTTGAGTACACTGGCGATGATCCTATTGAGCTGTGGTACGAGTACATCCTGTGGATTGAGCAGTGTTACCCCAAGAGTGGAAAGCAGAGCGCCTTCGATGATGTGCTTGTTAAGTGCATCACCACGCTGGAGAATGATGAGAGATACTACCAGGATCGTCGCATGGTGAAGATCTACATAAAATTTGTAAGTTTTCTTCATTAATTTCTTGCCCAATTGCTTTTTGCCTCAATAAAATACTCCTTTTCTTGCAGATTGACTCCCAGCAGAGACCACATGACCACTACAACACATTATACCAGCAGGGTATCGGGACAATGGTGGCGGACATGTACATATGCTGGGCGTATTACTTTGAGATCCTGGAGAACTTTGATCGCGCTGAGAAGATCTATCAGATGGGCTTTGATGCGAGAGCTATGCCACTTGAGGAACTGAAGCAGGCACACGATCAATTTCTCTTGTCCGTTGGCCAGAGGACACTCTATCGGGATGAGAGAACACGACAGACCTTCTTCTCCAACATGGAGGAGCGCCGGAGTGCCTTGACATCTTTGCGTGGCCACCAGAGCAATCGCGTGGGCAGTGTTCGTACCGGCGGAGTGGTGAGAGATTACAATCCGGGCAGGGTGGAACAGCCCGTGGCATCCAACTCCCGGACACACTATCAGGCAACCCCGGGCATTGCCATCTTCGTGGATGGCGAGGAAAGCGTCAATGGTCCCCATGAGGCGGGCAGTTCTTCGGGGATCCGCAGTGTTGTGGATAGTGCGAGCAAGCAAGAGAATCAGTGGGAGCCGGGACCGTGGTCGAGGGCCAATAAGCGCACCCAGAGCAATGTTCTCTTCCCGACGGCATCGCGGAGCGATGGGAATTTGGGTTTTGACATAATGGAAGATTCCGAAGAATGGGATAACCGTATTCGACTTCCGCCCAATTTCATCCGTTGTAATGCCCCGCAGCAGAATTGGTTTGTCACTGTGGCAAATCATGAGGACCTTCCACCGCTAGTTATTCCCATGTACGATAAAATAATCTGCTATCCGAAGAAGGCGAATATGGTGATTTCGCCCGAGGAAATGCGGAGCTACGAATGGTTTAGGCGTCGTGGTGTGCGAGCAAAGGTCTCGGAGGAGCTGCAAGAGGTCGTGGAGAATTCCTACGAGAAGGGTATTCGACTGCCTGAGTACTTCCGCAAAGTGAATCAGCCGCAGGAGCTAATGAAGTTGGATGATGTGGATTTGGGGATTCCGCCCGACCAGATTGTAACATGTCGCATTGAGGCTTTGAATCTGTTGAGCGAGAAGGAGATGAGCTTCGAGGAGCTGTATCGAGTAAAGTGGGAACGAAGAGTGCGGAACACCAACGATTTCTGCGTGCCACAGCCTCCGCCTCAGATGTCCAACATGAATGACACCTGCTCCACACAGACCTTCAATTTCTTCATCCAGCCACAGAGCGTGAGCACCCCGAAGCCAGATCTCAAAAATCCCATCCAAACACCGCGATCCAGCTTGCCGCTGGGGCTGCCACAGCAGCCCGTGGAAGTGAGGCAACCGGAAGAGTCAGAGGACGCTCCCGTGGCCACCACGAAGCAACTGTCCACCATCTGGGAAGTCACGGAGCCCAGCACCACCGCCTGCTCTAGTAGTACGAACACAAAGTCATCCACATCATCGGCGGACTCGCCAGACAATGGATTGGCGGGCAAACAAGTTATCACGACTCACACACTCATTACGACAAATCCGTCAATCTACCAGGAGACAAGGTCCGTAAAGGTATTCAATGAGGATGTGCCGAGTTTCAATCCTATTGCCGTGTATGAGGATCCGAGTGAGAGTTTCTTGGTGCCACCAAGAAGGGAACTTTCCAAACGGGATGACAAGTTCTACAGTGAGTTTCTGCAATCACCACCGGAGGCTGGGAAGAAGATGGAATTTGGCAGTAAGATTTCACCGTTCAGAGCCAATGACTCCCTCACATTTCCCAGCATGAATCCTATGGCGGTTTCGGGGATGACTTCGACCAATTACGCGAAGCACGATGTGTCGGACTCACTGAAGATTGGCGGGAGTGTCAAAAGAGAGGTAAGCGCAGTATATTAAGGACTAGGATAGGGAGGATGATTAACCCAAAGAAAAGGCCTATAAAAGGTCTATTTGCTTCAGTGATTATTTCGATTTTTTTCGTATCTGCCTTGCAGGTCAGACTTGTGAGTGGAAATGGGAGTGGAGCAGCGGGACCAATCTTCAATGAGGCCACGAGACTGTCCCATTCACATAATGGTCAATCTTTGGCGAAACACCCACGGTTAGACCCCTTTGTCGTCCCCGTGAATGTCATGGAGGACGATGAGGATGATGATGTGGTGTTTGTTCCCGCACAGCAAGCCAGCGGTGGTGATTTGTACGGATCTAGGCCCTATCACTCGCCATCTGTGCCAAAAATACCAAAAATCATGGATGTCCGCTCGGCGAGTGAGCTTCACTTCACGAAGCACAATCTGTCTGAGGTGAAGGAGATGCCAACGCCCGTGGACAATGCCTCATTTACATTCCCGCCGAATAATTTTCACGAGATGTCCACGTCAACGCGGAAGGATGGGTTCGTGAAGGTGGAGAAGACTACAGATCTGGATGGCTCCCACACGGTGCCCTTCATTGAGAATGCGTGGATGAATGAGGCCAAAGAGCGCAAATCCCTCATTGTGAGTCACGTGAGTGAGAATGATCCGTTGAGGATGACAATCACAATGCGCGATGGAAGTAAAAATGCCTCACCACTGGTCAATAATTCCCTGTATGTGAAGCCGAGTCCGCAACATAATAAATCCGCGAAGATTCCCCGGCAGGACTTCCCATCACCTTTGTTCAATGGCACCGACAGTGGCCGCAGTATTTACGCGATGGGCAACAATACGGTGAACGGAGGGTCGGCCAATCCGGAGGAGGATTGGAGTGAGGATGACAATCAGCCGCTGTCCTCGTATCAGCGCAAAGAGGTGGACATGAATGAGACACAGCAAGTGATAGATGACAATTTCGGATTGGAAGTGATGAATCCATTCAATCCCAAGTTGATTAATGCTTTCCTCGAGAAGACAGACTTTATGAATTTCCTCGATAGTCTCGAGAGTTGCACCCTCACCAATATTGTCAAGATGATTAAGCCCAACTCAGTGATGGAAATGAGCGGCTTGACCCTCGATGTGGGAAAACTACTGGGATCGGGGACATTTGGAAAAGTTTACCAGTGAGTATCTCTAAAAATATTACTCAAAATCTGTGGAATAGAATCCAATCTATAAGGTTTATGAGAGTCAAGAGATGATGAATTTATGATTTTTACGATTTTTTTTTACTTATTTCTCTCACTGAGTCAATCTCTTTATTTCTCAATACAATCTTAATGTTCTATTGCAGTGCCAAGTGTCGCGAAACGGGAGAGTGTTATGCTCTGAAGCAGGAACGTCCAGCCAACCTGTGGGAGTATTACATTGTCTTGGAACTCAAATACCGAATGAATGCGATGAATCAATCACTGGTGAGTTTTTTCCTTGGCTTTTCTCGTGATTTATCGCATGAAATATTCCTCTGAACTAAAAACGAGTAATAATTCTAGATTACGAACGTGACACTCTTACAGATTATGCTAACTCGAATACAGTTATATGTCGGTAGATTTTGGTCAAAAGTAAGATGGAAAACACACCTATATATTTCTCTTAACAGAAGTGATAAGATGTAAGACGCATTTTTTAAATGGATTTTCGAGTTTTTCTAAACATTTTTGAAGACTATTATTATAAAAGAATTTTTGTTTCCCAGGAACTCTGAAAATTTTAACACTTCCTGTATTTTTTCCGAAAATTTCCAAGGCTCAGAAGGCTTTTTGTAGGCAAAATCGGTCAATTTTCTGATTGGCGAAAGTTATAACCAAACTAAGATTAAAGTCGTTTTATCTACGGGTTTTTGTAGAGGCATATTTCGAGTTTTTCTAAACATTTTTGAAGACTTTATTATTATAAAAGAATTTTTGTTTCCCAGGAAAATACAGGAAAATTTTAACCCTTCCTGTATTTTTTCCGAAAATTTCCAAGGCTCGAAAGGCTTTTTGTAGGCAAAATCGGTCAATTTTCTGATTGGCGAAAGTTATAACCAAACTAAGATTAAAGCCGTTTTATCTACGGGTTTTTGTAGTATTTGTAGTATATTTATTAATATACATAAATAAGGTAAACTGCTAACGATCGGTCCATTCATTTTGTTAGGAAATGAATGAATCGGTCGATATCAATTTCATGGTCGATACATACTGCGTTTACCTTACATTTTTGAAAAGGTCTATCTAGACCTCAGATAGGTACAACGGGTATAACATATTAAAATTTCAAGAAAATCTATAACATTTCTTTGGAGATATTCGATTTTAAATATATGAAAATTTTCATGTGGACCCTAGAGCCACTAGTGGTGGCCAGATGAACTTCTTATGTTCCGAATAATTGTAGAATTTTGCGAGACTACCAAAAAATACTTCATGATTAAAATTGAACCCATAGAACAAGAGATAACCAATAAAAAAATTTCAAATAGAAAACCGGTTTATCTAGACTTGAGATTTATGTAGAGACTACCTCATACATTTTTGGAAAGATTTCGCGACTCTGTCAACATAATAAAAAAATTTCAAGAAAATCTATAACATTTCTTCGGAGATATCCGAGATATCTCAAAAATAATATACAGCACTATTCAAAATGGCGGATGGACGAGTGGAAGGAGAAGGACTATAGCGCCATCTTGCAATTTAGATCCCAAACTAGTCTGATTTTGTTAGAACACCGCAAATACCAATAGTGGAATCTGAAAATTCCACAATAAATCGCTTTTTCTGGAAATATAAATCAAATATGTATGCAATTATTGCATATTTTCCCACTGCTTTTACATTTTCGAGATTTGTAACGACTTTATTGATTTATTGAAATGTTTTTACCTACATGAACGAACACAGTATTTGAGAGTTTGCCAATAAATTGCATTGTAGGTATAATTTATGTTTGACGAGAATTTGGACGAAACCTTATTGGTTTATTTTAGAGATTTTAACGATTTTAGCAATCACCTTTAAATTTTTAAAACTCTAAATTTCTGTTTAGGTATAAGAAAAGGTTTTTTTTTAAAAGATCCGTGTTTTAGATGAGCTGTAGAAAATTAAACAACCTATATATGTAACTTAATACAGAAACAGCAAGGATAATATTAATTTATCTTCTCATATTTTGCAAGATTTGCAAGATTAAATAAAATAAACTGATCATTATTGTTGTATACCTAATTTATTTTCCCAGATGTCAGCTTTCGTCGATGTTGAGTTTGCAATGATTGGAAACAATGCAAGTATTCTAGCACTGCCTTTCTGTCGATACGGGACATTGGTGAATGTTTGTAATGTCCATAAATTCTCAACGGAGAAGAATCTTCATGAGTTCATTGTGATTATGCTGGCCACTCAAATTCTCTCAATCATTGACCACCTTCATGCGTGCAATATCATCCATGCTGACATCAAGCCAGACAACTTTATGCTGACATCCAAGTGAGTTCCTTTTTAGATAATCAAGTGAATTGGTTTCTTTTGAAAGTAAAAAACTAATTTTCTTTGTCGGTTTGGTTTCAGATTGAATTACGACTCGCCTTATTCAGCACTGAAGCTGATTGATTTTGGTCAGTCGATTGACATGAAGCTCTTTCCGGAAAATACATCTTTCAAGTATGTCGTGAAGACGGAGGGATTCACGTGCACGGAGATGCTGGAGAATAAGCCATGGACCTATCAGACGGATCTCTTTGGCGTTGCGGCCACGATTCACGTGTTGCTGTTCGGGAAGTACATGAACGTGACGAAGAGTTACACAGGGTGGGTGATGACGACGAAGTTGCCCAGGTACTTCCAGAAGGCGATGTGGGAGAGGATCTTCTCCACGCTGCTCAACATTCGCGATTGTCAGTCGATGCCCAATTTGCAGGACATGAAGTTGATGCTGAAGAAGGAGCTGGCCTTGAAGGAGACGGCGGTTAGAGATCAAATAATTAAATTCAATTCTGTCCTAGATAATTATAAGCCAGGTTTGTGAATATCTTATTTAATTATATTTTTTGTCTATTAAATGAGACGTTATATAGAATGAAATGCGGAGTGGCACAACATTGATGAATTTATCCAATCTCAATCTACTCAATTTAGGAATCTTTGTGAAGAATTATGTGAACACACTTATATTCCATTTCTTTTTTTCTCACACACCGTTTTATTTTATTTTTGAGGCGAAGAGAGTAGTTTGCGATGGTTCATGGTGTTGAGCTGAATGTATAATTAGTGATTAAAATGAGAAATGATAAGTAATGAATTTTTTGAGAATTGAGAATGATTTGTAACGAAAACGATATTTTTAAAAAAAAGTGAAAAGAGAGGAGGACACAATTTTGAGAAGCTTAGACGGTACTAAAATAAGAATTAAATTGTACTAAAAGAGAATATACGAAGTGAACCGAAGTTGGCTTTTCAAACAGATGAACGTGGAATTTCGTAAGATTTTCAGTAAATTTTCACGCAAAGCGAAAAATTCTCGTGCAAATCCAGCAAAGGTGTGAAATTGTGACCAGTGGAAGTTGAGGAACCTTATAAGGAATTGAGAATTTATCGGGATTTCATTGAAGTGAACCAGGAAAAGGGAAGAAATGTTGGCGTCTCGCGTGCATCAAATATGGCCCCGTAAGACTCCATTTTTAACAATTTGTTTTCGCAGTTTTCTCTTTAATTTCGACTTAATTCCTCGATTCTATTGTTGAAATGCTTCGGTAGGAGGGAAGCTCTACCATTTGGAGATGCTTTCCAAAGTCTCTACGCTCAGCGGGATCGATTCCCTCCGGGTTGCATCATCCAGGGGCTACTCGTCCTTGCAGCCGAAGGTCATCGCGACGAAGCAACTCACGAGGGACGATTGCATGGGCAGACATCCTTGCTACAAGTTTCCCAAGACTTCCAGTGATCATTCAATTGCATCAATGTCTGGTAAGGATTCTAAAAGTGTCCATTCAAGTCCTGCTGCTCCTCAGCCAAAGCCCAAAGGGCGTCCGGCTAGAGAAGTCATTGACCTTAAGGATTCAACTCCTCAAGATATTAAGCAGAAGATGAAGAAACTCTTTCCCTTGGGATATATTGCCACTGGCGAGGAAACTATTGAAGCTCTCCAGAAGACTCCTGAAAAAGTGGAGATTCAGGAAGTTGATGAAAATCTCCCTCAAGACATTTCTCTCAAGGTTAAGAAACTCATCCCACTGGGCCATATTGTGACTGGGAAGGGCGAGATAGTAGATGCTAGGAGTCAAGGTTTTCTAGAACCAACAAACTTTCTGGGGAAGTCCAAGCCTGCGAAAATGAGTTCATCCTCCCCGTTGTATCCTTGTGGGGGATACAACGTGAATTCCTCAATGTTCACAATAGATCTTGATGAACCTGATCCCTGTGGTAACTGGAATGGGAAACTGCCCCCGATTATTGAAGTAGATCCTTCCAAAATAGTAGATTCTCACGGCTCCCATGAAGATCCATCTGAAAATGTTGCGTCATACGTCCTTAAGCCGTCCAAACCTTTCAAGAATGTCTCGGAAACTGACCCGAGAGGTCCTTGCTACAGACACAACATGATTCCCAGCATGGTTACCTTTGAAATACTAGATCCTGATCCCTGCGTTGCCATGTCGGAGACATCTAGCGGTGAGAAATCCCTTCCGGATAGACATTCAAAATATCCAACTCGCTTAAATGGTCAACCTTCCAGTGAACCGCCAGTTGTAGAGAGGAAGATTGATCCGTGTAAGGGCTATGGCGCTACATCAGAAACTCCCAAACCTAATATCTTGAACGTCGATCCTTGTGGGAAGTCAAATCCATTGTGGAAGAAAAGGACTGAGAAGACCGTTGAAATGTCCAAACCTGACCATAGGAGTCAATCTGCGGGTTTGACTGTTGAAGAGGCAACGGATGACCCTAATAGAAACCCTTTTGTTTCTCTTCTCATGCGATTTGGAGGTTGCAAAGATCCAGATGAAGGCAACAGCAGCCCCTCAAGTGCCGCCAAATCTTCAAAGGCTTCAGCTGCAGCGGTCAATCCGGAGACAATGAAGGACATTGTCAATAAAACCGTTGAGAAGGTCCGCGAAAAGGGAATCAATCAGACCAAGAAGGGAAAGGTAAGCTAATTTATCTTTTCATAGGTTTATCCTAACGATTTTGTTTTTGGTAGGAGAAGCCTTTCCTAGAGAAACTCCTTGAGAAAATTACATATTAGGAAGAATGCGAAAAATGGAAGAAAATTAACAAGTTTCAAATTTCTCCACAGTTTTGTCTCAAAATTGGGATGGCAAGATGATGAAAAAAAATTGAAGAAGTTTTGCGCCTTATAGAAAATAATATAAATCTTAAGTCAAGAAGAAAAAAAAGGAATCGATATCAAGATCTTGTTTATTGGCGTTAGTTGTTTCTGGTAGAAAATTTCTTTATATATCCGTAGGTAATTGCAGTTATTGGTGCAGTGGTTGATGTTAGCTTCGCTGAAGATGATGGCGATCTTCCCGCCATATACACGGCTCTGAGTGTTGATCGTTGCGATCGGGCCCCTCTGATCCTTGAAGTGGCTCAGCATCTGGGCGAAAGAGTTGTGCGTACCATCGCGATGGATGGAACTGATGGATTGATTCGAGGACAGGATGTTTGCAATACTCTCAAGCCAATCACTGTGCCAGTGGGTCCTGAAGTGCTGGGCAGGATCATGAATGTTACAGGTATTTTTTTTCTATGAAAACTGGCTTTATTTAGATGTTTATATTGAAGGTTCATAACTTCATTTTATATCTTAAAACTTGCATTTTACAAAAGTTTTAAAGTACATCTATTTTAAAGAAATTTAACTCAATGAAGGTATAAATCCACGCTATCAAATTAGCCTCAAATATTTGAACAAAATGTATTTTTCAATAAAGATCAAGCCTTATTCTTAATGTTAAACTTGAAGCTTTAGGAAAGCTTTAAACTTTAAGCCAGTTTTGAGCTTTAAGTCAGCTTCAAGTTTAAAGCCAATTTTAAGCTTAATACAGCTTCAAGTTTAAAGCCACCCTTTAACTTTAAGCCAGATTTAAACGTTAAAGCAGCTTAAATCATGTCATGAGCTTAAGCCAGATTCAAGCTTAAAGCCAGTCTTAAATCTCAGCCAGCATTAAGTCAGCTTCAAGATTCAAGCTAGTCTTAAACTTTAGGCCAGTTTTGAACTCTAAACTCTAAGTCATCAGCTTCAAGCCTTAAGCCAGTCTTAAGCTAAAGCCGGCATGAAGTCAGCTTCAAGCTTCAAGTACAACTTTTTAAAGCTTAAAGCCAGCATTAAGCTTTAAGAAAGTAAATGTTTTGTTTACTGATTTGTTGAAGGTATAATTTGATGAATAATTCTGAGTGTTCCTCTCATTAAAAATGTTTTTTTTGCTAATTTTTGCTTTAAATTTCTATCAAATAATATTTTAATAGCCAATTTTTTAAAAACCTTCGACTAGGTATATTGTTTCAAAACCTTCCAAAATTTCTGCTCTCTAGGTGATCCAATTGATGAAAGAGGCCCCATAAAGTGCAGTGCTTTTCGTGCCATTCACGCTGACCCACCGGAGTTTGTTGAGCTCAATGTGCATCAGGAGATCCTCGTGACTGGCATCAAGGTGGTGGATCTGCTGGCGCCGTACACTAAAGGCGGCAAGATCGGCTTGTTCGGCGGAGCCGGCGTCGGCAAGACTGTTCTAATAATGGAGTTGATCAACAATGTGGCCAAGTCACATGGTGGATACTCTGTGTTTGCTGGAGTTGGCGAGAGAACGCGCGAAGGGAATGATTTGTATCACGAGATGATTGAAGGTGGAGTGATCTCCCTGAAGGACTCCTCATCCAAGGTGGCTCTGGTGTATGGACAGATGAATGAGCCACCAGGAGCTCGGGCTCGTGTCGCCCTCACTGGCCTCACGATCGCTGAGCACTTCCGCGATAATGAGGGCCAGGATGTGCTGCTGTTCATTGACAACATCTTCAGATTCACTCAAGCGGGATCGGAGGTGTCGACGCTGCTGGGCAGAATCCCCTCAGCCGTGGGCTATCAGCCAACTCTGGCCACGGACATGGGGAATTTGCAGGAGAGGATCACGAGCACCAAGCGTGGCTCAATCACCTCCGTCCAGGCAGTTTATGTGCCCGCTGATGATCTCACGGATCCCGCTCCGGCCACAACTTTCGCTCATCTTGACGCCACGACGGTTCTTTCACGCGCCATCGCCGAACTGGGCATATATCCGTCAGTGGATCCGCTGGACTCAACATCTCGCCTTATGGATCCCAATGCCATCAGTGAGGATCACTACAACACGGCGCGTGGCGTCCAGAAGATCCTACAGAGCTACAAATCACTTCAGGACGTGATCGCTATCCTGGGAATGGATGAACTCTCTGAGGAGGACAAGATGGTGGTGGCTCGAGCCAGGAAGATTCAGCGATTCCTCTCGCAACCCTTCCAAGTCGCCGAAGTCTTCACAGGAATGAAAGGTAAGATCGTTTCACTTGAACAGACAATTGATGGATTCAAGAAGATCCTCGGTGGAGAGATGGATCACATCCCCGAGATGGCTTTCTATATGGTTGGTGGGATTGACGATGTCATGGAGAAGGTGAAGAAATTGACTGAAGATTAATTGTTGGATTTAGTCCATTGAGATTCGGTAGATGTTGAAGTTTCCCTCGTAAACTCCAGTTACTATCCATTCGCTGGAATGTTTTAATGAATTAGTTTTTTCTTTGTTTAATTTCCTGAATTCGTGAATAAATACCTGTTATTGCTGATGGCTAAGACATTCCCTTTCCCCTTGAGATTACCCTCAATGGTGGATTTTTGTCCTGAATTGGCTGTAAAGACTTCCAGACTCCCGAATTCGCCAGGGCTGATGATGAACTGAAGGTTCTCCCCAATGGCGATGATGTTCTTAAATGGGAGGGGCATTTTTAGAATCACCACAGGATCAGTACTTCCTGTGATGTCGTGGAAAAAGACCTCGCCAGTCAGGTCACAACTGGCGAGGAGTTGTCTGCCGCCATGAGTGACCATTTGGAGGGAAGTCACTGGGAAATGATGCGACTCTAAATCCGCCAAGACGGGATCATAGACATTTTTTGCTCCTCGAATGGTTGAGAGTTGATTGACAGAGCAGAGAATGACCCGGCCATCCTCGGTGCCAACGACAAATTCACTTCTATCGTCAATCGAGGCGATTGTTCTCAGAGTTGTGGTTTGATCGATAGCAGGGAATTTTTGAGGCTTTGCTGAGATTCTGAAGGTCTTCTCGTGGATAACTTGCATACTGGTCAGGATTTTCCAGGATTCCACCACCCCATCGGCGTGACAGGTTAAGAGATTCACATCCTGAGACACTGGACGAAGCCTCAGCCAGGACATGGCTACAATTTCTCCATTCTGAGTTGTTCCCGAGAATAATTCCTTCACGCCATCTCTCTCGTGATTCTGCTCCCGGTGCCAAATGTACAAATCCCCCAGGACACTGCCACCGGCAAAAATATCCCTGTTGTGGGTGTTTGTCGAGAGGATCTGGATGCAGGATTTCACGGAGATTGTCTGGCATTCTGCATATTGGAGACTTCCCTGCAAATCCATCCTCTTGGGCGTGAAGAGGACAACACTGGGTGTATTGTGCTCGCACCAGGACTCGTGGACCGTTGTGCAGGTCAGGACGAGAATTGGTGCACCTCCAGTGGCCAGTGAGAGCCAAGTTGCTGCTCCTCTGATCAACTTTCCGCTCGCCACATCGGCCACCTTGACATTGAGGCACTCCAGGAAGTTGATTTTCGCCGGAGATTTAGCCTCTCGTCGACTGATTCCCTGCGGATAGGGAGAAATTCCCATTTTCAGCTCCTCTTCAACGAGTGGGAGGATTTTTTGCAGCCACTGTGCCAATTTCTTCTCACTCCCATCCTTGAGCTGAGTAATTCCCGTGACTGGGGACTCGGTCTGCATGGAGACACTCCGTGGGGAGATTGTATTGGTCACGGCGTCACATTTCTCAGCTGGCGGATCTGTCGAAACACTCCGCGACTGCAAATCAACCGTCCTACAAACATTAATCCCAGTTATGTAATGACAAAAGTAATTTAAGATCACGAACAGATCACTCTTACTGATCGTATTTGAATGTTGATTGAAATTCCACGACGTCTGAGGAAAAAGCGGTGAACATTATTGCGTTATTCCGCCTCGAAGAAAACAATAATTCCTATTTTGTTGGTGAGCAAAGCGTTTCCATGGCCACAGAAAAAAAAGTTAGTTTCTGCTTCTTCCCCCTTTATTTTTCTCTTCGTCATTATAATATAAATATAATGCATTTTTTCAGTTTATTTTCATTTCTTTCGTCATTTTATTCGCCAAGAAAATATTGGTAAATATTTTTTGTATTGGTAAATTTTATCAAATTTGATTATTTTGTTTTGTAAAAGAAATGAAAGGTCACTAAACAATTACCCTACGACATTTTTATACTTTTTTTCTCATTAAAATATTGCCACAAAGCATTTCACAAGACATATTTCTTATGTGATCAGGTATTACAGTTAATATATCCACACAATGATCTTTACTTTCATTATTTCTAAGATCAAGAAGTCTCTCCAAAACGAAAGTAATAAATTGAAGGATACTAATATCAATGGTTGATTCTCTTTAATTCAAAATATGTCTCGTTTGCAGTTTAACAAGAAATTATTCTTTTTACACTTGTGATGATTATGTTACATATAGGTAGTTACTTGACCAAAGACACAGGACAAAATTGCTTTCCGTGCGTCTCAAGACATTTCGCTATATTACTCCATTTCAGCTGAGAAAATTGATTAATGTGGAAAATTGTCTCTCTCTCTCCACTTTGATATCAATTTCTTTTGCACTTCACATATTTTTTTCTTTTGTTTAAAAATATGTAAATTGGTGCATTATGGCAATTTGTCATTTCCTTAGTTCTTGTAAATCTTTCACCATGTCGTGTCCAAAGTTGCTCATGCAAAATAATATATTGTCCTTAACTATCCCAAACTTCGTCTCGTTGTTTCGCCGCTAAGAGTTTTCGCTCTGCAAAAAAATATGAATTTTATTAACACAAAAACTACTGGAAATTTACATTAAACCCACTAAACAGTAATAGGAATCAAAAGTTTCCTAGTAAAATAATGTTAAAACTTGATTTGATTGTTAAATCTTCGATTAACTCACCTTTGGCGGCGCGTAGAACTCTGCGTTCGTTTTCCAGCTCCTCTCGTGTTGTCTTTAGGCGCACTCCCAGAGCTCCGGTGACCAGGCGACGAGCCAACGCTGCACAAGTCTCTGGACGTGGTCGGTAGGGTTGCAAAGAGTTGGAGCACTTTTTCGCTTTACTACGAGATTCCGCTGTAGCTTCTGCCAGCGGCTTGAGACAGACAAATGGGTGGCTACTTGCGAGAATTTCAGCAGCTGCAAAAGTCAAAAAAAGAAATTCCCCTATAAGAATATCTAAAGTTGAGAGCTCTTAAAAAGGGAAAATCTTACCGATCTTTGAACTACTGAAAACGGCCAGTGCATGAGTATCGTCCACCCACTTGATTTCAAATCCCGACTCCTTGTACGCCGAAAAGATCATCATTAAGTCTTGTGTTTTAAATTCGCCTGGAAAATTGGACACCTCCAGGACATGCGGAAACTCCTCCTCACTGAGGAGATCCTGCTTGCTCTGGTAGAGCCGATAGTCTGTCTTGGGTTGATCGATCTTCACTTTGCCTACGGCTGTCGTGAGCTCCTTGAGTAAATTGGGATCCAGGCAGTCACCATTGTCATCGAACATTGTGTCCCAATCATCATTTTCAGGATCAATCACCCTCTTCGGTTGGATTTCGCCCTCCTCAAGGCTCTTTTCACTCTTCTGAGAATCCGAAATCTCCAGGACTGAGGAGTTGAACGTCTGCTTGATTATCCTTCGATTACTCCGATTAATTTCCTGATGAGATGGAAAAGGTTGTCCAAGCAACAAGAATATAAATAACAATACTTTACATGAATTTGGCCGACAGTCGAAATAGGAGTTATGTCTTGGCTAAATTTTATAGTCCTCATCAAATGTCGTTGGGTTTGTGGAATAGGCGGTCTTTGGACAAGTCAATATGCATTTTCGATAAAGAAATGTTTTATTTTTCACTCTCTTTCAATGAACTTCCAACTGAAAGGAGCATAAATTGAAAAGAACAATTTTCATTGTAAAAATCCACCCATTAAAAAGCCTATTCACTCGCCTATAAAGAACTAGTCATAGCGAAGACACATCAGTAAAGGCATATTATTTAGCCGAGACACACAAACCTGTTTTGGTTGGGTATCGACCAACATCACGTCAGTAATAAATAAGACTCTGTATTTTTACCTGGGAAGCTCGTCGAAATTCTCTCTCCTCCTTGTCCTCCTTGGTCTCTGTTGCAGTTCCATTCACCAAACCATCCTCAATTCTCAGACTCTTCTTCCCACCCTGATTCTTGTCACCCTTCTCGCCACCCACTTTACTCCTTCTGCTCATATTGACTTCGTTGTGTTCAGTGATTGTCGTATTTTCCTCAATTGCCTCTTCCGTTCTCTCCTCAATCACCTCCTCGTCGTCTGCCCGTATTTTTGGTTCCAAATCACAGTCTGTTGGGTTTCTCCTCTCGTCACCATCTACACTCCTGCCATCGCACGGAATGCCTTCCTTCTCACACCGCCGTGCCTTTGACTCTGAAGAACATGCGTCGAATGTGGGACTGCCTTCGCCCACCTGGTGTATTGCATCACAGTTCTCTTTGCTGATATTGATGGTGGTGTCTGTTGGTGATTGTGGCGAAATCACAGATTTATTACTCGATTGTTGTATTTCTGGCTTTGATGATTGTGAAACATTTGTCAATGCTGATTCTGATATTGGTGACGCTTGATTTACACACGAAGACGTTGATGGTGGTGTCGTTTGACTACGACGAGCCCGTGGAATGTAAACTGCACGGTCCGGGCGTCTCTCCCGCTGTCTCGGTGTTGCCACTGATGACCTATAGGATTGGAGTTATGCTTTTACGA
The DNA here is from genome assembly GCA_918844115.2 of Phlebotomus perniciosus. Lineage (NCBI taxonomy): Eukaryota > Metazoa > Arthropoda > Insecta > Diptera > Psychodidae > Phlebotomus > Phlebotomus perniciosus. Next base: position 44,446 of record CAKKOB020000268.1, on the reverse strand, counting down.
CGTTTCAATGGGTTTAAGTGGTTTGAATCTCTGCTAAATTGTAGGTTTACATGGAATACAGAGTTTGTGTCTTGGCTAAATCAAATATAGGCATACAAATTCTGCAATATTCGAAAGAATTTTGTTTAATCGAGGCAATGCGGCTCTCTTTCAGTTAATTTTCTAATCGAGAACACATTTTTTGAGCATTCACACATAAATTGATTTTTAAAGAATAGAAACTTATAAAAAAAATTGTAATAAATCCTCATAATTAAGCGAAAAAGCTGAGATTATGCGATCTAACATTCGTCTCTATAGCATTCTTTCTTAATTTCAGCTTGTTTAAGCAGTTTTCCCTTCAGTTTTTTCCACAATAATTTAACTTTAACACATAAATAAACGAAATTAGGCGATTTATTATATATAGTGGAGTTCTTACAAATTCCATTATTTATTAAAGGCAACTCCTCTAGTTATTACGAGTTTGTCTTCAAAATTAGTGTCTTTTTTAGTAACATTATTTTTTATAGAGCACAATTTTTACACAATTAAATAAATTACAGTGAATTAAAGTTTTCAACATGGGTATTCTTTTGATTTCTTTTACCCAATTGAAAATAAGATTTGGAGATTAAACAAAAATAAGTTTAGCCAAGACACAAGTTGTAAAATCTTTTGTGAAGACCCTAATTTTTATTGGATTCAAAAATCCATAAAGTCTCATTTAAATGCAGAATTAGATATTTTTTTAATTTTTCAATAATAAATCACAATTTCCAGTTGATTTTTAAAATTAATCACAAATCACATCGCACTTTCCCTTAAAAAAATCACAAAACTCACCTGTTTTGATTAACAATTGCACTTGTGTCTGGATTCTTTTTACTTGTCTGATCACTTTTCGGTGGCACTTGATTTCCTGTGCTACTCGCAGCACCTTCGCTATGGCCACTAATGCGTCTGGCGGCAACAGTAGACTCCTCGGGACTGTTGCAATCCTCCTCACTGGGGCTCTGCTGCAGCATGGCTTTCCTCAATGGTGGGGGTCGATACAACGCCACTGTACTGCCGCCAGCAGCAACTCCCCCACTGCTGCTTCCCCCATTCGCCCCATTGCTCACACTCGTGGTGGTTCTTGTCCGTTGCGACTGTGGCACATTTGATCGATTTGCTATATGATGGAAGCGTGAGAAACAAATGTGGCACGTTAATGGGTGCAAAGAGGATGCATTGAAAGTCAAAAGTTTCCCCCTTGCAATAAATCCACTTCAAATGCACATACATTGAGCATTTGGCAGAAAGACAACCTGTATTACATCATCGCAACTCATCCCTCCAGTTTATTTACCTGCCCATTCGATGTAATATGTTCGCTTTAGCGCGACTTGACTTTGTAACATGAAAAATCACTTGAACGACTTAAGTTGACAAATTATGCAATTTTGGCGTCAACTGTTCAATTCACTGGACAGGGGAAAAAGAGTTGCAGAATCACTAAAGGCTTTATTCATATTCAATGTCTCTCCATCGACACATAATTTTCCCTAATGATAAATGCAAATTGCTCTTTTTCTGTTTCTCTCTTTTAACTAAAGAAGAAAAAAGTGAGAAAAAATATGAATAATCCATCAGGAAAATCGTGAGTGATTCAAATTATTCAATCTCTTTCCCAACACCATTATTTGAACCTTGTGTGTCTTGTTAGTGGCTCTGAAACGCAATCTTATCCGGACAAGAGAAGTGCCTACAAGGTTCATTGATTTCTCACCAGCCAATTTAGCCCATCTAGTCACTGCATTGTCAATACACTCAGTCTCATATTTAACTATTCCGGCAGAAAATAATAAATTCAAATCCCACCAAAATAATCTCTTATGAAATCTTCCGCAAAAGTAACATCTTACATTACATCATTTTTCAAATTATCACACAAAATGCAAAAATAATTCACATCAAAATTGCGCGTGTCCTCATAAATATTCTACAAAGTGTTGCGAGCTTCAAATGCAAAACATCAAGCAATGAGTTCACTTTCGATTAAGGAGAGCAACAAGTATGAAAAGAAAAAAAACCTATCGCATGTTAGTCATCAAATCAGTTAATATTTGTTTTAATATACGCGGCATCGGAAATCGTTATGCTTCACAATTAGGAGCCATCATGTGGAAAATTTGTGTGGATTTCCGCGTGAAAATTTCCATCTCACATTTCACTTCTCTTTTCCATCAACGTTTCTTTCACATTTTTTTCACTCTTTTTTCCAATCAATGTGTGAATATTGTATATAAAACTTATATTACCTATCAAATCGCAATAGAAAAGGTGAAAACACTCTTGATTATTGTTTTTTTCTCTCTTTCAACAATATTGTATTTTATTATGTTTTCTTCTTTTGAAACTGTTATACAAAAAAAAATATAATTTCCAATTGACGATTTGTTGTTTGTCACGCACATCATTCAGTTAAATTCAATTACTCTTCATTAAAAGCGATGTGGTGCTAATAAGTGCATTTAGATGATTTTATATAATTTACATCTCTCTTTCGTGGTGGTTTTTTTCTTGACTTCAAGTGCAAAAATGAAACTTTTTTGTAGTAAAAAAGTTAATATGCAATTCTCACTGAATTTTACATTCGTTATCCATAAAGTTGCATATTTTTATTATCCGGCAAATGTAGAGGCTTGCATAAACCAACTCTAAAGTCAGCTGTTTCAAATTTGGAGTTCATAAAAATTGGCACAGACGGTTTTGCTGTTTTGTTGAATTCGTACAATACAATAAAATTATACAAGTATACTTGTAATCCTTGTAATGTAACAAATCTATAACAATAATAAACGAGTAGATTTTTATTCCTTTTACCTATTAGTCAAATTTTGTCTAAAGGATTTTTTTCCTAAAGCTCTCCTAAACTCGTAAATGCATAAATTATTCCCTGAAATTCATACGTGAAGTGAAGTGTTAATATTGCAGCAATCGAATAGCATCCATAGAAGTTATCACAGATGTTTTTTTTATGCAAAGGAATTGAGAAAGGGGTGGTTGCCCCAGTTTGTAAAATTCGTCCTGAAACTATAGATTACCTATCAAAAGAGACTTTCGATATTTTGAGAAAATAGATTTGAAATTGATTAGTGAATCGTAAAGATAAGTATAGTTTCAAAAAGATATCTTAGATTTAATTTTCAAAAGGTATTTGAAACTATGGGAAATCTTTGAGACTTGGCACACTCCATTTGATTTACATGTATTGTGCGAAGCCCTCGTGCGCCGACGAGTGTGCCAAGCCTCCAAGATTTCCCCTACAGGACGACTTATGGGAGCTCTGATTCTTTCGTGGCGAACTCAGAATGGAATCAAATTCAGTTCCAAATGCTAACTTTGGTGGCGAAGAATCGCGTCTTGCAGAGAAATTTGTACATCAAACAATTTCATTCTGTCAACGAAGATATAGCCCCTATCTATAGCCTGGTAAAAATCCAAAATTTGACCCTTCATATCTCGGGTCAAGGTCATTGTAGAGACCAATGTGACACAGTTTTGGAACCGGAACCCCATAGACTCATAGAGCCGGAGATATGATTGATTATAATACTGTAGCCCATTTTCCCGGGGCTACTAACTCCGATAAAAACTCGCGTTGGAAGGTGGACCGCTTTGACGTCCGAACAAGTTGTGGACCCCTTCTTGAGAGCATCGCGGTGCACACTTCGACCCGTGACCAGTGTGCGCTCTCTTACTGCCGTCGTGTCACCAACGCAACATGCGTACAGCCTCACAACTTTGCTGGACAAGCCGAGAGCAACCGAGAGATTGAAAAGGGAGGGGGTAGCCAGTGGGGTGCGTGAGCGCTTTATATGCGAACACTTTTACTGTATGCGGCTCAAGGGGCTACAATACAAAGTTTGGATACCTATTAATTTTTTGGTTCCGACTTCATCTTAGGATCTATTAAGACCCCGTTTTGAAAAGGTCTTTACTGGAATAAAATTTGAAACCAAACTTTGTGGAAGAAACTCTAATCAGAAAGTTCTATTGGATGTTCATCTTAAAAACCTTGTCACGCTTTTACTTTTGATCGTCAAGAATATTTTTTAAAACATTTTTCCTACCTGTGAGAGTGGAATTATTATAATTATAAATCTATTATAAGTCAACTGAAAAAATTTCAACGCTTGCAGGCAGGCAAAATCCATTATAAATTCGGTATTGTATCTTAAAGTGATTGTATACTTGTACGTGAGTAAAATTTATCAAATAGGTTAATCTAGAGGGAATATAAATAAAATAAAGTTTTGTTCAATGAAAAAGTGTGCCACTGTTTTTAGGCAGTAGCTGTTATTATGCAAAATGTTGCCAAATACTTTTTAAAGTTTCTTAAATTTATTCGCCTTTCGTGTAAGATTTTGTTAATAGAAAAAAAATGTCACACAATTAACTTTTTTCTTTCATTTAAATCTTCACTATTGACGTGATAGTTTAATGAATAGGTAAGTGCACGACTGAAAGTGTTTATAATCTCAGAAAACTTTATAGGTAGACTGCCTCAAAAGTTCACGATGTTTTGTCTTACTTTACCCACTTTTTGAACGTATTGTGTGAAAAAATTGCCATTTCGTAATACACGTCTTCTGTGTCATGACTCCGTTTAACTGGGATAAGTGAAAGTGAAATAAACGATATCACATGGTGTTGAACCTTATTTTGTTTTTCAGCCATAAATTGCTCTTTTTCGCCAACGTCGCCTCTCCGATGAAAGGCAACCAGCTGGGATTTAATCCGCAACTAATAAATTTGTTGGGAAAAAACATTTCAACTCACTTTCAACTCCCATCCTCCAGGATTTTATATCACTCTTCGGTTTCCTCTTCCGGAAAGCGTCCCAGTCGTGATTTCGGGTGTTGAATGTATCTTTTTCCGATCTGCAACAAGTCAGAAAAAACTGTTCCGTGAATTCCATAATGAAATCGAAAGTTTAAAATTCACTGAACCATTAATGAGTAAGGAATCTCTTGTGTCTGCATATTTTGCACAAATTTTTAGCCATTTTTTTTTTAAATGCATAAAAACATATTTCTGTGTCACTCACTTGCTCTTGTTAGTCGAACTGCTTTCACAATTTAAAATGGATTGTGACTCCAGCAGAGATTCTCTATTGATTAATTGACTCTTGGAGCAGACAACGGTGCGTCTCTCGTGACCTTGACCTATTGAGAAAGTGGCAATATCGTGAAGTGTCGCCAATTCTTCGCATGTTTTGTGTATCAGGAAGCGTCGAAAGTTGTTCACCGGTGGGAAGATCAACACTCTATAAGAAGGGAACAAAAGAAAACATATTGAAAATCCAGTCGCATAAAAAGATTTTTTGTTACGTTTAATATTTCTTTGATTAATGGTGGCGAAAAAATGAGTAGTTTATTTGGCACTCAAGTCCACGATATTGATCAATTTAATATCATTCACGTCATTGATGATGCAAGGGCGTAACACCAAAATGTTGCCAATTGAACTAACACGTACCAACGATGCGAACAAGGAGACTTTTGCTATTTATGTCGACAATGAATTATTTTTAAAATTTCTCAATACATTGTGTGATAAGATGAGATGGCGAAAAGTGTGAGAGAATGAAGGAAAATATCTTGGCGTATTGAATCCCAAAGAAACGAACATTCTCACCAAACACGCTCAATGCTATAGAGTCAAGGAGGTTTAAACATAAATATTTGGTGATATTGAATTTGAAGAGAAACCATTTTTTGCAGTTATGAATTCATTATTAAGTTATCGTTTCCCCAAATTGCTATCAATTCCTTTTTTTTTTAGTTGAATTTTATTTAGAAACCTTAGGTATGAGATCTATTTTTACAAGAGATCATATTTAAACGACACTGACCGAGATTTTGCAATAATACTCAAATAACTTTCTTTCCCTGATGAACTGCCCTCACAAACTAAAAAACTGAAACTGACAAGCAACGAACGGAAGGAATTCATTTAACTTATCTTCTTAGAGAGACTTTTGAGAGTCCGATATGAGCATAAAAATAGAGAAAAACTACCGTTTTTCTGGAATCTCAATTGCGTGAATTGCTGGATGATTGTAGGTGGAGAGGCACGAGATTTTACATAACACACTCCAACAATTTGCAGATGTTGTGTTAGAGTCTCAATCATCGTGCTGGCGCGGACGAGTGCCGTATAATCTCCGGGAGTCATGCTTCGCCTGAACTCCTCCTAAGTACAATCTATCGCGAAAAAGAGCAGTTTCACTTTCTCTTTCACAATTGCATCTTACCGCACAACCAGTTAATTGTACTGTGAAGATAATGCACAATAAGCTCGTGGGCTTCTTGTATCTCCGTGTCTGTGAGGGATTTCCTCCATATCTTTTGCCATGTTATTTAATTGATCCAATGAACAAACGGAGTTCGATGGCTTGCATTTCTTCGCCTCTTGGTGGATTGTTTTTTTTTGCTTGATTATCTTTTGATTTGTAAAATCACAGATATTGTAATGAAATCAAAATATAATACAACCAATAGAAGAAATAGATTTATGAATAAAATTCTAATTTTTTGAAAATACGCTCTAAAATTCATGAAAGTTGCCCGAAATCAAAAAATGCACAATAAAAACAGCTGAAATGATAATCCTAATACATAAAGCCGAGTGTGTATATCTGAATTGGCCTGATCACCCCCAAACCGTTAAATCTCGACCGGACGTGACTCCAGGAGTCCGAAAATACCCATCTCCAAAATGTTTCTGAGTCTATCTGTCTGTCTCTAATAGGGAATAGGGCTCAAACCGCTGAACCGATCCGGATGATATTTGGCATAGGTATAGTTGGCATCCCAGGTTGGGACATAGGCTATATGAAAACTTCCTCCACCTCCCCTGGTACCTCTCATACGAATTTACCACTTTTTTCGACAATTTTGACTTTATGACCACTTGGATAAAGCACCAGCTGGTCACAATGTATGATGGAAATGATAAGGGTGGTATCCTCTATAACTTTGGGGTATAGAGAAGTTGCCTCGCCATCCACTATTGGTACCTCTCAT
>CAKKOB020000268.1:0-37291 GCA_918844115.2 Phlebotomus perniciosus | reverse complement strand
CACTAGCTGGTCACAATGTATGATGGAAATGATAAGGGTGGTATCCTCTATAACTTTGGGGTATAGAGAAGTTGCCTCGCCATCCACTATTGGTACCTCTCATACAAATTTATCCATTTTTCAGGCATTTTCGAGTTTTTAACCATAAAAATGAAGCGCTAGCTGGTCACGATGTATGATAGGGTTGATCAGAATGGGTTAACCTACAACCCCATACTTTAGGAAGACTATAGGGGAAGGCCCCATCATCCCCTATTAGTAACTTTCATACAAATTTACCAATTTTTCAGACATTTACGACTTTTTCATCACCAAGATGAAGCGTTAGTGGCTCACAATGTATGAAGGGCTTGATTAGAGCAATGTACCCTGTAATTTAACATTATAAGAGACTGCCTCTTCCCCCTTTTGTAACCTTTTATACAAAGTTCCCCTATTTTCGAGTTTTATCCGCTAATGAATCTTCTCAATCAATTTAATGAACCCAAGTTACTACACGAACCACAAACCACGCAAACAGAGGCGCGAAGTGCCTCGTACTCAGATATTTTCATGGCTCTCTTTAGAATCCCAATCCTGTGTAAGCCTTCAGCTTCAACGCATTTGCACGATTTGCTCAGGTTTTCTTGCACTTTGTGTTTAGTTCAATATAAGCTTCTCGCGACTATTTTGTTCCGGATTATTGATTTCTTTTAGTAAGTATGGGAAAGAGGTGAGGATATTGTTATTTGTCCCATTGATGGCTATTACTCCTATTACTGCTGGAGATTGTCGCCAGCTGCTCTTTCTCAAACCACACACACACACACACTCACAGACTTATTTATCAAATGGGCTTTTTTATCTGCTCTGGCTGGCCTCTTTCTCCCTTCTCTCCGCGCTATCCTTGAGCTCTCAACTCTCGCAATCCCAGCCAATTCCCACCACTGCGACCACAATGACTCTCTGGCCACGGATGTCCAGGAGCCAGTGGCGCTCTGTCGTTGACTAATTTTCATGCAAATCAGTTCGTGGCTGATGGAATTTTGCCACATATTGTGTGAATGGCATGACGCGCATTTTCGTACGCACCAAAAACGTCTCCCCGTCCCATTCACGGGACGACCTTGAGGCGAGTCACCCAGACACCACTGCCCCGTGGGGCTCCCCCTCCCAGGGCCCATTTATAATGCACTTCCGTGTCTGTTTTTCCTTACCTATCGCCGTCACTTTGCTCACAAAACTCTTTTATATCTCTGTTAATGAGGAACACAAACTCTTCATCATCGAGATCCAAATTGCGGCCAAACATAGAGTCTTATGGGATTGTTTTGCCAACAATGAGTTACGGTGGGACTATGGGGGTGATGTAAACTTGTGCAAATGATTGAAAAACAACACCAAAGCTGGATATAAAAGGATTATTTGCCTTTTTTGTGGCTCTTCGAGCAAAAATCACCACACATATAATTTTCCTTGACAAATAGACTGATTGCAAGATTGCACACAAGTGGCGCTGGTGGCGGTGTCACCTGACAACAGTTGGCCAGGGACGTAGTTAGGGTTATTGGAGACTTTATTGTTGCCAAAACAATTTGATCGATTTACTTAAATACGATTCGAATTTGGATTTCCAATAAATCAAATAAATCGCACATATTCTACTTATACTTACATCTTTTGGAAAACAAGGAAAAAACCATTTTTTCACGAATACATAAGAAATTTTTATCAGTGCGGTATATCGAACTGAATGAGTGCCAATCGTTTGGAGACTTTTTGCTGGTTGTCGCCTAGGAAGTAAACAAATAAAAAATATGATTTTCCGTGTTGTAAAGTGCTTTAAATGCAATTTTTATCAGGTGAGAATCTATATTAAAGCTTCTGGGATTTTATTTGAGCAAAATATTTTTCTATATCAGGTAGACAGTGTGAAAAAAGCCAAGAAATGGCAGTGCAAAATGTGCGGAGAAAACCAAAGTCTCCAGCAAGAGTTTGCCACAGGATCAGCCAAGGATTGTCGCCTCCAGGTGCAGAGTCTCAATAAACAGAGAGCCGATACCAATGCCGAGAAACACGAGTTTGCTAGCAAAGTTTTGACGGGGGAGATTAAAGTGCCAGAACTTGAGGAAAAAGCTCCTGAGCCTTCATTAACTTCCGGATCCAAACGTTGGATGGATTGTGTTGATGAGGCGGAGGCTGAAGAGGGCAAAACTGACAATGGTAGTATCTTTAGCAAGGATTTTAAAAGTGCCAGAGACTCATTCTCATCGAGAAGTGGAGAAGAGAAGAGGAATTACAGAGAACGGGATTTACCTTCTTGGAGGGATTTCTTGGGAAATAAGCGTGAATCTGCGATCGAGAAGCGAGAATTTCATGAGAATTCGAGCAAATTCTTTTCCTCGCCACTTCCGGAACTTCTGGATTACACTAAAATGAACAGAGGACATCAAGATCGCTCCCAGAAGCCCCTCAAAGAAGCCAGGAAAATCAATATTGATGAAATTGCGAAAGAATTTCAACCTGTTATCAAAAAATTCAAGCCAGCCCAATCATCTTCGAAGAACGTCCAGGAAGCCTCTTCAGCTTCTAAATGGGATTCCTTATACCCGTCTGATGATGAATTGTGATTTTATAATAAACCGTTGCCTAATTTAAAAAGTCTCCAAAATTTATCTAGCAATTTTTCCCGGCTTGCCGACTAGCAGATTATTGCAGTTATAAATCTACTTACGTTTGCCATGACGAATTTGTTTTACGTAAAGAATAACAAAAATTTTATGCTCAATTTCTCGAATTTTCAACATAAAATTATTTCTTTGAGCTCTATCTTGACTGCGGCATCATAGCAAGCTAAATTTTAGGACAGAGAGCCTCCATGGCCTCAAGAAAATCTTTGAAGTCTTTGAACAACACCAAACCAACCCCTAACAAATTCCTGTCACTCAATCGATTCACAGTCAGCCGGGCTCTTGTCATTTGGCTTTCGGAAGAAATTTTCACGCGTATTTTAAGGTGATTATTCAATAGATTTTCCTTCCAAAATCCCCTAAATTCGCCTTGAAACAGTGCAAAAATTGATTCTCTTGTGAATTCCAGGGTGTAGGATTGCATAATGTTCCGATCGGTGGCAACTCAGCTCGCCAAGGTGGCTCGCGGTTCCGTGGGGCTCACAGCACCCCGCCTGGGTGCCGTTGCGGCCGTGCGTCAGAGTCACGGGGGCCCCGTGGAGTCGGACGCGGAGTTCGATGCCCGCTACGAGGCCTATTTCAACCGACCCGACATCGATGGCTGGCAGGTCAGGAAGGGGATGAACGACATCCTGGGCATGGATCTGGTGCCAGAGCCCAAGATCATCGTTGCCGCCCTGAAGGCGTGCAGACGGGTGAATGACTTCGCGCTGGCCATCAGGTGGCTCGAGGGCGTCGTGGATAAGTGTGGCCCCAAGAAAGGCGAAATCTACCCTTACCTCCTGTCCCAGATCCGACCCACTCTGGATCAGCTGGGCATCAACACACCCGAGGAGCTGGGCTATGACACCCCCGAGCTGGCCCTCAAGTCTGTCTGGGAGGATTAGAGATTTATTATGTAATCAGCCCGCAAGTGAGGTTATGTGTAGCCAGGTTCCAGCCATTCAGTGTGAAATGTATTTAAACTGGGGTAATGCACCAAAAATAAATGGTCAAGATTAGGCAATCAATCTCAGAGCTTATGCTGCTTCCACGTTCTCAGGATTTCTGCCGCCTTGGCCAGATTTTCGTCCTTCTTGAAGTAACAGTAGCGCACAAAGTTCTCCCCCAAAGGCTTGTTAGGTTCACTATAGAACGCCGACGGAGGGATTCCCTGGAGGCCCACCTTCTTGGTCATCCACTTGGTGAAGCGATAGTCCTTGTAGGCATCCTTCTCACTCGCCATATCCACATTGTCCGCTGAAAAAGCCCTTAAATGTATAATGCGATCAGAGATAAGAGATCTCTCAACTCACCCAGTGGTGACCAGTCGGCGATCATGAAGTAGCCTCCTTGCGGAACCGTGGGGTGCATCCCAATCTCTTTCAGGAACTTCGCCATATAGTCCCTCTTGGCCATCAATTCACCCTTGATGGAGTGGAAGTAGCAATCTGGGGACTCCAGTCTCGCCAGCTCCTTCTCAAATCCCAGAGCCACTGCCTCCTGGGTTGGCGTTGAGCACGTGTAAACGCAATTCTGATGCACCATCATGATGTTCTTCATCAGATTCGCCGGACCATATGCCCAACCCAGCTTCCATCCAGTCACTGAGAATGTCTTCCCAGCCGAGCCAACAGTCAATGTGCGCTCCCACATGCCGGGCAGCGTGCAGATGCGGATGTGCTCGTAGGGCTCAAACACCATCCACTCGTACACTTCATCGGCGATACAGAGGACATTCCATTTCTTGCACAGATTCGCAATCACTTCCAGCTCTTGACGCGTGAACACCTTGCCCAGAGGATTGTGGGGTGTATTGAGGATGATAGCCTTGGTTTTGCTGTTGAACAGCCCCTCAAGCTCCTGCTCATCCAGCACCCAATCACCGGCGCTTATCTCACCTCCGGTGCTTTTCTGGGGGGAAATTTTATGCGATTAATTAAAATTTAATTTCCCTCCTTTTTAATCCAAATATCGGCCTTCCACAATATGAACAGGAAGGAAAATAGTGGTCATTAAAAAAAATTGTAAATAAGACTTAATAAATAATAGATCTCTGGTTGATAAAATATAATTATAGGAGAGAGTGGGTATATTTTAGACAGCATTTCCAAGTTCTTTTCAAGAATAAAACGAACAAACTGAAAACTAGAACTGATTAGCAGTTTGTCTTCCTTATCGAACTCAAGTAAGATAATACAAACCATAGAACAATTGCGAAACGTTTTCTTTGTAAAATATTTTTTTTCGTATAAAAAAAAACAAAAATAAAACACTTAACTAGAAAGAAACATAACATAACGTAACGAGAAAAGAGGATTAAGACGTTTTAGGCATTTGAATTTTATAATTATTATTATCTCTTTATTTGTATGGTTGACCATTAAATTTTTATCAAATTTTTTGTCAACCAGATTACGAATGAAGTTTAGAAAATTTCTATGTTTTTTGATATGAAAAACATGTTTTAATAGGGAAAGGCCGGGTTTTAGAAGATAATAAATTGTCTGTGGGGTTTGTTATTAATCCCTGAATCGTGAAGCTTCGAGGGTTCACTTCAGAAAAGACCATTTCATTTAACCAATATAATATTTTAAAATTTAATTTTGGGCAACTGAGGAATTAAAAGCTGAAATTTACTTTAATTTAAATCAATCCTTAAATATGATAAAATAAAATTAATATAATAAGAAACTGTCCAACTTAGCCTGGCTTTCCCCTACGCTTGAATATACTTGATCGCCGATTAGGCGTTGCAAGTTAATGTTTGTAACCACAGAGATATAAAGAGGTCACAAAATCTCTGTACAAATACACATGAAAAATTTGTTTTTTATGTTTTTTTTTAACTTAATAGAAAAGAAACAGGTATTTACCACTTGCCACGTAATAATTAAAGAACACTCACCGGCTTCAATGGAATGAATCGAGGAACTCCTCCTGCGGCCTTCACCATGGGCTCGTAGCAATCGAAGAAGGGCTCAATAATGATCACCTCATCCCCATCATCTACGTGTCCCTGCATGATGCAGAAGAGCGCCTCATAGGCTCCCACAGTCACCAGCACCTCCGTCAGCTCATTGAGATCCTTTCCCACGAGCCCCGAATACAGCTTCTTGAGTTGCGTCACGAGCCTTGGATGTCCAAAGCCTCGTGTGTACTGCATCAGCATGGGATTAGTGGATGCGGCCGTCTGCAGTGCCTCCGTGACGTAGGACGGTGGCGGGTAGTCCGGGAAGCCCTGGCCCAGATTCAGGGGCTTATACTGGAGCGCCAGCTGGATATACTCAACCCTGCAAGGTCACATGTTGTGTGAGATTAGTAAGTGCGCAACAGCTGGAGGCGCTGGAGGGCAGAAATCCTCACCAGACGCTCTCGCTGCTGCCGCGGTAGCGCTTCGGAAGGCCAAACTTGTCGCCGCTCATGGTGCTTGTTGTGGAATAGTTGCGATCAAACTGAAGAATTCTCGGCACTGCTTGACACTGCCTCAGTAAATTCACTCTCCTCGCCAGCAGTTGAGTGAAGCTCATCTGCGGAAGAGAAGCCGCAAAGCCACACAATAAGCGAACGATACACAGAGATAAAGGCCACTTGACAGCATTTTTACGAGCAAATACACATCAGATAGTGCCCTGGGTGCTCTGTGATGATGTCTGGGTGTTCTAATTGGCAAAATAGCTATCTTTTTGTGGAATTTTTTGCGTGAAAAGATCGCGATTCTCCCCTCCCAGATTCCCCTTCCTAAACACAAGGCGTCCAAATAAAAAGTCAATTTCCCCCTTACTTTTGGTTCTTATCTTTGGCAGATTCTAGTAAATGCAAATGATCTATCACAGGGTAAGCAAACACGGAGGATTATGTAAGAATTTCACGATAAATATTTGCACAAATTCGCTTTTTTAGTGGACTACTACATACCCAGTTTTTGTCTTGGCGGGATGATCACATGGCGCGCCAGCTGATTTGCACATTGATGCCATCTGATGGTTGATCCCAGAAACACCATGTTGTGACACGCAAACAGTCCAGCTGAATTGCAATTTTCCTCATAATTTCTGTGTGTAATCCTTCGTGAAACAATGGACGTGACACCCCTCTTTAAGGCGTGCGTGAAGACAATTCGTCTCAAGAACAAATCTCTGCCGGTGCCGGACAAGAATCGCATCCTCAAGAAGCGCCCTCAGAGTGAGTTGGACTTCAATGGCCGGTCGAAGGATATCCGGCACAAAATCACACAATTGAGGGACTTCCTGGTGGAGAATCGAGCGGCTTACATGAAATTCGCGTGTCACCTGAAGAACTCCGCTCAGATGTCAGATGAGGAGAGGGATTTGATTGATCAGGAGAGTGAGAAAGTTGTCAACTTTTGCACTCAACTGATCCTGAACTTCCGTCAGGATTGCCAGGGCGCAGAGAAGAAGTCCAACCAGCAGATGAGGGAGCACATGAAGATCGTCCTGGAGACGCTGACAGACTACCTAAAAGCGGTCAATGACCTACACGCACGTCAGAAGAAACACAGAATTCAGCGTGAATTGGAAACTTACAAGTTCATCAAGTTGGAATCGGACAAGAGGAAAATCCCAGTGGTGCCTTACTCAGCGCCCAAGACTCGAGAGAAGAGTTCTGGAGAGTCAGAAGAGGAGGAGGAGGAAACCCCGTCGGAGTTGCCGGACGAGGCGAAGAAGCAAGATTCTGGGAGGGAGAGGAAATCAATCTCGGGGCGATTGTCGCTGGACGAGGAAATTGCTCATAATCAGTCCACCTACGAGGAGGGAGACAAGCTCAGTGCCGAGGACATTCAGATGTTCGAATCGGAGAATGTTCAGCTATTTCATGAACTTCAGGGATTAGCGGAGGAGGTGGAGCAAATTGAGCGGAATGTCGTGGACATTGCCCAGCTGCAGGACATCTTCACCGAGAAGGTAGGTCTACTGTTTATCTGAAGTTAATTGGTAAAAGGATTGTGTCTCGGCTAAATAATAGGCATTCCGGTATTAGGTTTGTGTCTCTGCTATGAGTAGGCCTTTTAATTCAAGTTTACTTGAAAGGAAATTGCCCTTATAGTTATTTTTGGCGAATCTTGAGTATTTCCTGACTAAAAGCGACTCATGGAAAGCCTATTGATTTGTCTAAAAGAGCTGAGACACAAACCAAGGGCTGTTTAGCCGAGATACAAACTCTATTTCAAGCAACTTCAGGATTTCAGGAAAGCTGATTACAATAGTGATTTCTCCCCCACCAGGTGACTCTTCAGAAAACGGACATTGAGAGGATCTCCAACACAGTTGTGGGAACCACAGAGAATGTCAAGGATGCCAATGAGCAGATAAAGCAGGCAATCCAGAGGAATGCTGGACTCAGGGTATGGATACTCTTCTTTCTACTCGTCATGTCCTTCAGCTTGCTTTTCCTGGATTGGTACAATGATTAATAAATCGTACAAACCTGGGAATTTTGTCACGAAAATTTGTTCTTTTTTACTGAGAAATCTTTACACGGTGAAAAAAATGTCCAGTGATTCTGAAGACTCTCAAGGCTCCCAAGAAGATCAGCAAAATTATCCCCTCCACTCTAATGTATTCTACTTGAAAAGTAAATAATCCTTAAGTTTCCTAAATGACAGAAAACAGTCACAGAAATTTTTATGGAAATGCTTTTTTGTTAGCTTTGGAAGATCTCGAAGATAATGTTCGAGAGCATTTACTTTACCTCGAGGAGAAGTTGAATGAGTTCGGTAGGATTATGTTCACGATTCAGGATCAAAAGCTCCGGCATTTCCACGAGTGCAAAATCAATAATCCTAAAATTTCTCAAGGCTTTCCAGAGGATCAGCCAAATCATGCCAACTCTTGTATATTCTACTTGAAAGGTATTTAAATATTTCCATTTAACCCTCCAGAAGCAGTTAGAGAAATTTCCTTTTCTCGTTAGGTTTGTATGATCTCGAGGCGCTGATCCAATCCCAATTAATTTCCCTACAAAACGCGTTACAGGAATGGGAAGGTTTCTTATCCATGATTCAGCACCAGAAGCTCAATCACTTCCACTAGTTCCACTAGTGTAAAAAAAACTGCATAAATTAACTGTATAGAAATGTTTATTGAAATTGTGAGACAGTAAAGATTAAAAGCAATATAAACCACCAGCCCAGGAGAAATTAAATGAGATATGCTCTGCCACCCGTCTAGAGCTTGAGCACCTCCGCAACGGCCGCCACGATGTGACGCGCTGAGATGCCATACAGATCAATGAGGACATTCGGAGGTCCAGATCTCGGCACATTCGGCACCGCGAGTTGCTTCACCACGACATTGCGCTGCATGGCCAGCGCCGAGATCACCGCCTCACCCAATCCACCCTCTTTGTAGTGATCCTCCACGGTGACAACGCGGCCGCCACATTGCTGAGCATTAGCCACGATCGCCTCCTGATCCAGAGGCTTCACGGTGAAGGGATCCAAGATGCGCACATGAATGCCCGTCTTCTCCAACTCATTGGCTGCCGCGATAGCCTCATAAAGCGTGATACCAGCTCCCACGATCAGCACCTGATCATTCTGACTCTTCCTCACCACCTTCGCCTTCCCGATTTGGAACACCTCGTCGTTGCGATAGATCACGGCAGTATTTGGTCGCGAAGTGCGAATGAAGCAGATCCCTTTCGTGTTGGCCGCCATCTCAACGGCTCGCTCACAGCTCACGGCGTCCGATGGGTAGAACACTGTGCTGCCCGGCACCGTGCGGAACATAGCCACATCCTCCAGTCCCATCTGGCTGGGTCCATCCTCACCAATGCTCACGCCACAGTGAGACCCCACGAAGTTAACATTTGTCTGTGAAATGGCCCCCATACGGATCTGATCGAAGGCGCGCGTGAAGAAGGTGGCGAAGGTGGACACAAAGGCCACCGTACGATCCCGACACGCCGCCCCAATGGCCACCCCCACGAGATTCTGCTCCGCAATGAAGCACTCAATGTAGCGATCCGGGAAAGCCTTCTTCAGTTTCTCCGAGAACGTCGAGTTCTTCGTATCGCCGTCCAGGGCAATCACGCGTGGATTATTAACGGCAATCTTGGCCAGGGCTGTCCCATAGGCAAGACGCGTGGCCACAGCTTCGCCCAATTTGTAACTGGGAGGCGATGCCAGCTGAATGTTAGAAATATCCACGAGGGGCGCGTCGTCGCGCAGGGGCTTCTGCGGGGCGATCTGCAGAGGTCCAGCATTGTTGATCAAACCCGCCAGATGCTTAATCACCGAGTCAGCCTGATCACCCAGAGGCTTCCCGTGCCAGTTCTCCAAATCCTCAATGTTAGGAAAGAACTTGCCCTTGAACGTCTTGGCGATCACGGCCGTGGGCCGATCGGCGGTGTTGGCGGCCTCGAAGAAGGCCTTGCACAGCTCCTCAATATCATGGCCATCCACAACGATCGCATTGAATCCAAAGGACTCCAGACGCTTGCGATACACCTCCATCTGATGCTGCAGGGACGTCGGCTCTGACTGCCCCAGGCGATTCACATCGAAGATCACACAGAGATTGTTGAGCTTGTAGTGTCCGGCAAAGTGGAGACTCTCCCATATGGAGCCCTCAGCGGACTCCCCATCACCCACCAGGACGTAAGTCCTGTAGGCTGCCTTATCGAAGTTCTTGCCCACGTACGCCATGCCACAGGCTACGGCGACGCCCTGACCCAGAGATCCCGTGCCCACATCGATGAAGTTGAGCCTAGGGGTTGGATGACCCTCGAGATCCGAGTCCACCTTGCGAAGGTTCTGCAACTCGGACACAGGGAAGAGGCCAGCTTCCGCCCAGGCGGCGTAGAGAATGGGAGCGGCATGTCCCTTGGACAAGATGAAGCGATCACTGGAGACATCCCGCGGCACAGACACCTTGTAACGCATCGTGTGGAAGAAGAGCACCGACATGATCTCGGCGATTGACGCACATGATGTTGGGTGGCTGCAAGAAAGAAAGAAAAAACAGTCACATGTGAGTATCTCATTGAGAAATCCTTGACCCACACAAGTCTTCAGTTATTTCGTGCAAGAACATTCTCTGTTGGAATGGTTTTTCATGTAAATCTGATCTGTCGGCATTTTTCAACACTCCTATTATGTTTTATTGGCTTGGCGAGTGAGAGCAAAATCCGCAATTTACGCAACTATACATGGAGGGTTTATCAGTTTACCACTAATGACTTTTCTATATCACTGCGATAGCCCTCGTTTTCCCACGTTGCACCACTGATAACGCACGGAAGTGAATTGAGAGATAATAAGAGGGCTTTGCGGGTTCACCGGTTGATATAACATTTATGGGAAATAAAATTAAATAATCTTCTTTTAGGCCCTATACAAAAATTTACTTTAGGGGAGAGTGGGGCAAGTGGAGGATTTTTTTTTTATAAATTTGACAATATTTTTTACATTTTTTAGATAAAATATAATGCTAAACCACATAAGAAATTAAAAAAAATAGCGTTTGTGTTTTTCCGTAAAAGGAAAGAATTTAGAAAATGGCCGTTTGTCTGTAACTGCTCCAGGGTAGGGCAGATGCAGACACGTTTTTTGTAATGTATTAAAAATTAACAGTTTTACCAATTTTCACGAACAAAATATTTGCAAATTATGGAAACGAAATATTTAATCGGTTTCAAATCTTAACCAGCTTGATGAATTCAATAAAAGACCTCAGTTAAAATCTCTTGTTTTCCAAAACTTGACATGGTTGACTTTACTTGGTTAGGTTTACTTTGTTTTAAACTTTGCTTAAAGCTTAAGTCTTGCTTAAATCTGTCTTAAAATTGAAGTCCTGATTTAAAATTTGAAGTTGGCGTAAAGCTTAATACTGGCTTTAAGCTTAGGACTGGCTTAACTGGCTTTAAGTTTGAAACTGACTGGCTTAAGCTTGAAGCTAACAAAACGCTTCAGGTTTATCTTTAATGTTCTTTATTAAAAATTTGTCAAAAATTTTTACGCTAATTTCATAGTGGATCTACCTTTTCTTGTCCTAGGGAACCTAGGATATTCTGTTCTACAGCCTCCAATGATAAAATTCTTCTGATAAACCCTCCAATCAGTGCGTCACACATTTTACTATAAACGATTATTCTCTATCACTCAACACGACAAGATAATATCACAAAGTTGCTCCACAATTTTATAATAGTCAAACTCTTATTGCATTAATGCAACATTTAAATATTGACACGAAACGCGTCGATGCCCCATTCTATGTGCACAGCTGAGGTCATTTGCAGGTCAACCGGAGAATGGTGTGGCCGTTTTATTTTTGCCAATCCCAGCACTTTTCTGCACGGCTTCTATCAATTAACTGGAATCACTCTGGGAGAAGATTGTCCAGTGAGAGATTTGGAGACCAGTTCCAATTGGAATCAATTGGGATATTTTTTAGCGTTGACAATGTGGCTCAATTGAGTATTCTTATCGAAAAAAATTATCAATATCGGCCGTGCGTGAGGATCGCCACGCTAGAGATCTTGTGAGGCTTTTCGATTATAAATTTCTTATGGGTATTTCTTGCCGGTGAAGCGTTGCCCTTTGTATAGTATAATTTTGCCCTGATTCGCGGCGCGCGGTTCAAGGTCGCCCCGGTTGGAACCCTAGACGCACTTTTGGGCGCACGACTCCGGCCCAAAAAACCACGTGGCGGCCCCATAATTTGAGCCATTGCACGTCTGTTTGGGCGAGAGGGAGTGATGTAATGCTTGATCATGCCATTGGCGAGGAAAGTGCGAGGAGAGACATTGATTACTCGGCAAAAATGTCCACTTTATGTAATGGAAGTTTTTTTTTGCGAACTGCACTCACCCTGATTTAGAGGCCTGAGTTGATGTAATTGAGTGGATTCGCAGACGATGGGCGATGTCCTTGAGCTCCTGGACAGTCTTTGACTCCGGCTTGTGGTAGTTGGGCATTTTAAGGGCACTTTTTTTGGGGCACAGAAACTGATTAAGAAAATTCCAGCTGGACGCGACAAACCTTCGCAAGACGAGAGTTGGATGACGACTGGCTCCACTCGCGACTGGAATGACCCGCTTCGGCTCACACGATGTGGAAAAAAGGGGAGGGGATGATGTTGATTCTAGCCGGTAGAATGCGCACTGGACACTTCCAGAACTCGCGCTAAATATATTGCCTTCTCTTACGCTCCTTCGTGAACTATCTATTTATCTCTGTCATTCCTATTGCAATTTCGCGGCCGTGGAAAGGGTTCGCACCACGCGGCTTTGGCGGGAATGAAATCAAGAGAGCAAGAATTCCTTTTGTGATCTTTTCTACTAAAAACTCGTTTTATCTCAGCTTAGAGGTATTCTTGCTTTCACTCTTGACTTGATAGACAGTTATCTCTCACTTTTTGTCGATGATAAATTCAATCGGGCTATTGATCTCGTTTTGAGACAATTCAACACACACCGGTTATGCTGATAAGTCTGGGCGCTTTTTGAGCCCATAAACACGTACGGGCAGAGAAAAGTCGTAGGCAGAGAATTAATCAATTACAAATAATGGCAAGTAATTGCTAGTCTCACGCATAAATGACATGCATCAACAGAAATATTAGTTATTTGTAATTTGAATGCAAATTTAAATTCATGTTCTCTCTATCACATCGTATTTCTTTCACTTCTCATTCGAATTTATAGCCTTAATTAGTTACATGTATAGAAAAATATGTTGTTGAGTGATGCGAATGTTGAATGAATTTACAAATTGATCTCGACATATCGCTGCAGAGCACTTTTCTCGTCATCATTAAGGTGATCGGCGAATTCCCTAAAGTGCTCATCACGGCTGAAGTTCTGCAGGAATTTCGTGAGGTTCTCTTCCATGGAGTTCTGGAACATTGGCTCCTGCCGAATGAGCTCCTCCAAGAGGGGATCATTCTTTTCTACCTCCTCTGCAAAAATAGTTGATTTATTGTATTAATTGAAAATCTTTTTTTAAATATTGTCTGATCCTCGTCAATTTTTATGGAACCCCATCGTTAATAGTTAAAAAAAATTTCTTACAAAAAGTAAAATCTCACCTTCGTAGCGATTGAAAATATTTCCTGATTGATAAACTGTGACTTCTTGTGGTTGATTGGAATCCTCCTCTTCGTCGTCCGTCGCCTGATCACTTTCATCGCCCGCCAGCTCATATTCCTGCAGATACACCAACTCCCCGATGATGAGCTTGAAGATCTTCACGAGGATGGGTATCGTGATCCATTGATCCAGTGTGTGGGAGCGAGTTCGTGGCTTATTGGCGATTTGCTGCCTCACGTGCTCCTTAATGGTCACCGATGTGATGCGGATATCCTTGGATGTGACGCCGTACTCGAAGATCTTGCACAGCGCCATAATGCTCACCTTGCGCTCATACGTGCCGAAGAAGTCGGCGTGCCGATTCAACCAGTTACCGAACACGAACGCCATGGCGGAGTCTCCCGTGGGTCCGGGCACTGTGCTCAGAAAATTGAGCACCGCCTCCATTTGCGTGAGAAACAGGTGGGCAAATGTGAGCAGGAGACTCATGGCGATACTGAGCGCCGTCACGAGTTGCAATTTGCTGATGACTCCCTTGAGGAGGAGATCAATGTTTTCACCCAATAGATTGCCCGCCTTCGTGATCAGCGTGATGACGAGCTTGCCGACAAAAGCGGCCGTGGATTCATTGTTAGTGGGATTGAGGAGCATCGTGGTGACTTGCATGATGTAATTGAGTCCCTCGCCGTTCTTGTACTTGCACACCTGCTCGGCGGCCACGTGCACGAAGGCGCGCAGACATTCGCCGCCATTCTGCATGACGGCGGGATCGTCGGAGCGCAGGATGCAGTGCACCATGGCGGGGAAGGCGCTCTCGATGAGACTCTCACTCAACGGTGGCTTGCAGTTCACCACAAGGGTCTGGAGGACCTCGAGGGCCGTGGCTGGCGTGAAGGAGCCCGCCTGTTCGCGCTGCAAATTGAGAATGCTGACAATGGTTGGGATGAACTTCTCCTGCAGTGGCTGCAGACAATACGAGTTTTGCGACAGCGTCTTGAGCAGATCGTGCACCAGCTCCAGCGTGAAGGGATCGTCATGGTGCTTGAGGAAGACGGCAATGGTGAGGGGAATCATCTTGGCGTGGATGGAGCCAGTGAATTGCTGATCGAAGGAAATGACGGCCTGAAGGGTCTCCAGGATGAGATTGAGCAGATTTTGCTTCCCCA
Source organism: Phlebotomus perniciosus (assembly GCA_918844115.2). Taxonomy (NCBI): domain Eukaryota; kingdom Metazoa; phylum Arthropoda; class Insecta; order Diptera; family Psychodidae; genus Phlebotomus; species Phlebotomus perniciosus. The sequence continues at coordinate 22,422 of CAKKOB020000268.1, read as the reverse complement.
TTCCAGCCAGAGCAAGGATTCCCTCAAAGAAGCCATTGAGCTTCGACAGCAGCAGATTCCGCTTTTCCTCGGGAGCCGCTTCGAGGTTCTCGCAGAAGCAATGAACCGCTCTGATGGCACTAATGCGCAAAACGATCGGCTTGTCGCCGCCAATGTAGTTGAGCGTGGTGTCCAGTACCTCTGTGAGGAGCTGCATGGTGTACACACTCGACTTGGAGAATTGACTCATCAGCCAGATGCAGCGACCGGACAGGAAGGGCGACACTCCGTGATTCATGAGATTCCGCACCAGATTCAGATACTCTGACAAATTAAAGGCGTTTTCGCCCTTATCATCCTGTTCAGCGATCAGCACCTCGTAGTTGCCCACAGTGAGCATGCAAGCCTCATGGATCTTCCACCAGTTACCGTTTCCGGCATTCTTCTCCGCATCCGCCACGACGCAATGACGAGACAGGGCTTCCGATAGTGATGGCAACACCTTTAAGAATTTAGAAAATTTAATTAATGTCTGAGACATTTGAGAGTTGAGTAAAAGATTATGTGGTTACCTTCATCTCGTACTCCTGTGATAGGATGAGCAGCACATCTTGCGCCGAGACTCGAATCGAGAAATCCGTGCCCTCCTCATCGTCGTCCTGGACAAAGTTCTCAGGATCATCCGTCCAGTTTTCAATCTGCTCCTCCGTGATCTGCATGAACACCACCATGATGTAGATGAGATCCGTGAGGACGCTGTGGATGGTAGCCTTGAACTTGCCGCTCTCGATGATGCCTTGAATGAAGTCGAACAGCTGTAGGATCATCGAGGAGAAGTTGGAGGACTCGTCGTCATCGTCATCGGCGAAGGGCGACTGGATGCTGCGGTTGACGGAGATCTTCACGTACATGTCTGCCGTTTGGGTCATAAGTTGCCAGATGGGCGGCAGGATGGTGTTGATATGTGGCTGGATGAACTTTGGCATGTCGCGAATCATGTAGCAGAGCACCTTGAGGATGGACTTCTTCATGGTGAAGTTGCTGGTGGGTCCATTGGCCAGAGTCAGACTGCTGATCATCTTCTCAAGGAACTTGGGCAGAACAGGACTGAGCATTGCCGCCTGGGCTTGCTTCGATGGGATATGTGTGCTAATGGCCTTGAGGAGGGCCTTGAATATGTCAACGGCACTGGAGCGCGTTGTCACACTAAAGACCGAGTCCGCCTCAAAGATTCGACACACCTCCGAGATTATGATGGGCCCCACGTCCGTGATCTGCTGGTCCAGATCGTACGTGAACTCCACGAGCACCTGCATGGCGCCGTGCACGGAGTCGTCGTTGCCCTCTAAGCATTTCACGATTATGTCAAACAACTCATTCCAGTTGGTTGGCCAATCCCAAGATGCTATTGTGGATATCGTGTAAGCCACCGCAGAGCGGATCTTGCTGTTGGAGTCGTACAGCCCGTTGGGCAGGATGTTTTTGATCATCTTTTTCGCCTGGTCGCAAGCTGTGATCTGTGTGTCGTCGTCCGGACACCAGTGGAGCTCCACATACTGCTTCAGCATGACCGAAGCCAGTTGCCGGAGCGACAGGTCGAAGGATTGATTCATCACAATCTCTGCCAGGTAAACCCCATATCCTGATAATAAGATATTATAAGAAAGGCAAAACCCCTAAAACCGCATGCTCAAAATATGAAGAGATGAGACTCACCGTCCGTGAATTTTAGCTGGGCCAGACGCTCCTCGCCGGAACTCCTGATAGAGGTGTCTGGATTCAGGATATTGTGCAATTCCTCATAGATTGCCTCTTTAATTTTGTCGGCGTTTTGAAACATATTGATGGGGGATGCTATTTAGCTCAAAATATATATTTTCACAGCAATTTTCACGGATTTTCTTCGGGCACTCGACAGAGAAAAATCCTGGGGGGACACAGCACTTTGCGAGGTTATGTTGCAATGGAATGTCAAAAGCCGGCGCCCAAATTTTTCAGCACATGGGAAGCATACGCTTCTCTCTAGGAAAGTTCAGCTTAAGATATCGAGCGTATGCTGCATAGAAGACGTTGTTTTGAAATTTAACGGAGCTTTCTAGAGAAAGATACTTTCTAGGCTCGCTAGACAATTCAAAGAATCAATATTTTAGGAAATGATCCTTAATTTTATCTGTCGAAAGATATAAATTTGAAATAGATCAAATAAAGATCTTCAAAGGGTAAGGCAGGAGTTTTCTTTATAATGATTTCACGGATTTCTTCATTTCGTGTTGTTAAAGTTACTGAATATCAGGCTGAATATAGGCTCGGATTCACAAACATTAATCAGCAAATTATGTAAATAAAGTAATTAATCAGAAACTTATTTCTTAATAAGATCATTGTGTTTATTAACGTTTCTGAACACAACGTTTCGGGAGTATTTGGGAGGGTTGTAAATTTTGCACTAATTTTTTTGTTCATTAGAAAATGCAAACTCCATATACAAATTCATAATCAGTGATAATGCCATTATATGCTTAATGATATAAACTTATCACCTGGCAGATGTCGAAATGCAGCATCCATTACCATTTTATGTTCATCGCAATAACGAGAATACCTACTATACCTAAAGTATAGTATTTTGCCTCTGAATGGAAGCGGAAATGGAGGAAATGGTGGCAAGATAATTTGTCGTTATACCACCTCTTACTGCGCTTCCCAGGACTTTTCTAGGAAAAGTCTTCAGATGTCTCTTTCAACAGAAACGTTCAAAGTAATTTTCATGAGAATTTCGAGAATTTATATCTTTCGATTTAAAAAAAAAAAATAAACTTGAAAGTAATGCAAATTATCTTACCTACTGCAAGAATTTACAAAATTTTGAAATTTTCTTTGGTCTCTAATTTTTTTAAAGATTAGACTCGGTAGACTCTCTAGTTAGATAAGTTAAAAGTATAGATATAATTAAACTGATATAAACTATCAAATAATTCAAACAAATGTGTGTACATCCGGTTCATCCTTAAGATCCTGAGTAAGACAAAATAAACAAGCAAATCTTCGATAGAGTATGGGTTATGATGTTTTGCATTTCTTTGGCATCTTTAGCAGATATTGCATATAGATATTTTATTATGCAAAAAGAGATTAGAGCACATAAACAACCAATTTGATTTATAATGAAAAGTTTTCCGCGACAAACAAGGTATATAAGCGGTTTTTCGAAAATGAATGAATGAAAGTTCTCTGCCAGTGACTGATTTTAACGAGATTCATATTCAAAAGCACATCGTGATCCGATAACATATCATTTTGGCCAATCTATATAAGCAATTTGGTTTGAAATGATCGCATGAAGTTTTGATAAATTCGCCCGAACAAAACAACTGATAAATTGAATACGGTGCTCTGAATAATAATGGCCTTTTTAGGTGGGAAAAGTGTATTTGTGTAATATTGGATTGTGTATTTTAGAAATTAATTAATTCCCAATTGGGGATTCAATCGAGAATTAAATCACAAGCTAATGAATTCTGTTCGATATTTTGGCTAAAATGTGTTTAATTGCTCCGACGCCAACAGTTGGTGGCCTCGCCCCGCACCTGCATCCGGCCTTATGGAGGATTGCACGAGTCGCGAATGATTTCAAATGAAAATAATTTGTGCGGCGTCAAATGAATATTTCGAGCACGTTGTCGTGATTTCAATTAATAATTCCTCTGCAGCTGTATTTTGCTCTTTTTTCCGCAGCATTATCCCTCTGTGGTTCGTTTTGCCATTTTCCCCTTCCTCATAAATGCCTCATTGGAGCAATTTATTTCGGGAAAATCGCCGTACGCAATAAATTGGTCCATATAGAGAGATAAACTGGGCTGCAACTGAAAGTGCATCGACATATTTATTTTACACGAGAATACAGAATAAATTGATGCAAAATTTTACGATGGCTTATCATTTATTATTGATAAAAATATCCTATTTCGCAGTAATAATTTTTTTTGTGCCAACGAAAAAGGGGGAAAAGAGAAAGTTGAGGGTGGGAGGGAATTCATGCACGTGAAATGTGTCTGAGAAATACAGAAATGAATTTGAAATCAAATGGGAAGCGAAACGGAAATTGGGTTGGAGTTTAGGCACCCCTTCGACTCACGTGAATATCTAAGCTGATTAAATTACAAAATCAGAGATTCAACTTTATCATCTGTTCACGATTGGCGTCAACTTTGCTTCGTTTTTTGCGGATTTATAAATAGGGCTAAAAAATGAACCGTGTTTTATAAGAAAGTTTTAAATTGTTTTGAAAGTTTCGATGATTGATATTTTTTGAAGTCACAAACAAAAGTTTTTACGTAATTTCACAGTTAAAAAACCACTAGGTATAGGTAATTACAGAGTAATTTGCCCTTATTTTATGAAAGTTGCAATGAAAATTTAATTTTAAAGTAAAACCGGCATGGAGTGTACTTCATAAATTTCTCGGAAATTTCCTGTATCAATTCATTCCAGCCACAATCCCATCTCGTTATAGTAGAATCTCAGAAACGCCCGCAGTCACGAAAAGAGGCTTTAGATAAATATTTCATTTATTTTCCAGTTTTTTTCTCCACGCAATGTATTTTCCCAATAAAATATTCAAAAGAGAAATGACTTTAAGACAGCACCGTGAACCATTGTGTGTATGTGGTGTATGTGCTTTCGGGATCGTCACCTCATGAGATCCGCCAAAGAACCACCCACACATATCTTTGTGCCAGAAGCCGCAGAACAAATTCAATTGGCAACAATTTATCTCTCATTCCGCCAAAATGACGAATATGGAGGATATATATTTTCTAGGGCGGAAGATGATGTCGCTATAGTTTTTGTGGCAATAAGAGGATCCGTTTCTGATCATATTCATAGAAGGGAATCACGTAATCAATTGAATTGCAATTTTCCTGTCTCTGTTACCACCATTTGATATGTATGTTGTTCCCTATAAATATTAAATTTTATTGGAATATGCTACTGGGAGAAGTCACAGTGGGATCTCGATCTTCGTTACTTATAAATTATATATCAGACAAGATAATTCAATTGCATGATTGCTTTCCTATACAATCAATTGGATTTGTTTATTGTCTGGTTTTCCTCGAATTATTGCCTCTTGATTCGAGGGATGGTGTAACTCCTTTCGCTCACTGGGAACACAGAGTGGAAAATTCACATTGAGCTCCATGAATTATAGAGTGGGTGGCTTAGAAAGAAATCTATGAGATATTCACTTTACATCCTGAACAATGAATAGATCCTTTCTGGAAAAAGTCTTGAATTATTTAAAAACTTTCCATCATGCTGGAATCAGAGGGTTAAGCCAAAGAAGATGTTTTGGAGGAAAGTAAAAATTCCGGTTGTGCCGAATTTTGTGATGGAATTTCCTAAGTAATTCCAGCCAATTATGTTAGCTAAGATGGGGATTTTGGTTGATCAATACCCCCTCGCAGTTGAATGTTGATGCGGTATGAATTCTTGGCGTAAATATATGGCTTGTGGCGGCTTCGAATATTAAGGGCGAGTGTTTGCACCGTATAGGCCACCCTCCTCATGTCTGTGGCTGAGGAGGTGAACAGGGATACGGATATGGCTGGCAAATATTAGGTACTTGAGCCTGGAGTGTTCCGAAAGGTATCCCCCATGGCAATGAATATAGAGAATTCCCTAGAGAGACTTTAAGAATTTGTGCAGTAAGCCTGGCATCTTTCCATGACACTCCTTATCCTCCTTTCTTCTGTTCTTGCTCCTGGCTTTAATGTGTATCTTGGGGACGCACCATGATTCTCCTCCCATATGTACATCCGTATACGGCATTCTTGCTGTTATTATTAAATATGTGTTTATAAGAGGCGCACACCCTTTTGAGCCTCATCGACTCCAGCATGTCTCGCTTTTTCACCAAGATGCCGCTCTCTTTGAGTATGGGAGGTCTTTGTTCTTGAACGGGTGTTTTGTGTACTCCACTCGGGGCGGTAATGGGGGCATTATAGTGTGACGAGAGAAAAAGTTCACATTCGAGAAATTTAGGGGGTCCTTATATTTGTGGCATCAAAGGTTCAAATAATTTGCTAGAGTTGTTGTTGTATATTATTCATAGATGGATAATTGAAAATAATTTAACTGAAAGAACATAAAACAGCCTCTCAAATTATGATATCAATCATATAAGATATCCCCAGTCTAAAAAATCTACATTTCGCAAATCTAAAGGAACTGAAAAGATTTACATTCCGGCCAGATCTCATACATAACAGTCCATGTCGTAAAGCAAAACAGAGATGAGATATCTCTTTATAAATAAGGAAAACCATCGGTGATTCTTTTCAATAAAATCCATTTCTTTATTCCAGTGCACATTAGCCTTCCGACCATGAGATTTATCTTAAATCTTATCTTTATCCAAGATAATTCCAACTCACTCTACGAGTGGCAACAAAATAGCGAAGAGCGTGACTGGGGAGTGCTTTGCGCTCATCTTCCGGATGTTTTGTTCGGTGGTGAGTGTCGAAGAAAGGTTCCAATGAATATTCCTTGTTGTTGAGAAAACAAGCGCGCGCTCAAAGGGTGGGAAGTAGACGGGGGTCTTATGTTTCTGAGGGTGGATTTGACTCGATATTGTGCGAAAGAAGTGACTGGTATTTACATTTAATGGGGTGAGTTTTCGTGGCGAATGGGGATGGGTTGGAAAATTTCAATTAAAACCATGAAATTTCTGTATTAACATTTTCACACAATATTTTTGAAGCCCTATGTACACAATAAATTTTCTCACATTTCTTTCTTTTTTCTCCTTAATTGTCTCACTCGATTCTTTCTTGTCATTCTTTACAAGAGATTCTCCATTTTTTTTATGGAACTTCTCAGATCACTTTTCTCTATGGCAATATTTTATGATTAAAAATACATTTAATTTACAATATTAAGTTACAATTAATTAAGTCTACCCAGTATTCTTCGTCCTTGTTCATTTTCTTTAATTAATTAGGTAAATATTTACTCAAGTAATCTAAATTCATTTACTCTCTTTTGTATCATTTTTTTCACTATGTCTTCTTCATTGTCATCAAAATTTATACCTATAAGTATTTACATAGTAATAAATCATGGTTTATTCTCCATCATTGGAATAAAAATGAGAAAAAAAAATTCCAGAAAAGATGTGTCTGGAGTAATAGAAAAAGCTTTGTGGGAACGGAAGATTCGTCTGTTGAGCCCCATGTTTTTATCTTATCAGCAACTATATCTTACACAAATATCCTTAGATGAATTTTGGGGCCTGAGGTGGATTTGATAATGAAATCAATTGCAATGGTAAATTCAAATATAGACCCATCACAAGTGAATAGTAGGTCAATTCAGTCTTTTGGTCAACTTTTGAATTCGATAGTGACACATTTTGTTCCTTTTTCTCTGGACAATTTTTCTCCTGGCATCTCCATGAGATTTGCATCAAATATACATTTATTCTCTTGTCACCAATTGGCCATCCAGTCGGGTGGGTGGACACTGCTGGTGAATATTTTTTCTCATATATCTTTCAGCTCTATGTACAGTGTGGGAAAGTCAAAGATCGTGAGGGAAATCGCCCACTTTTGCCCTGGTGAAGCATCTTATACATAGAAAATTAGATTTGTGCTGAGAGGATTCGTGTGGATTCTGTGAGGTTGTCTTGTTACGTCACGGATAACATTAGCATGAGCGCCAGGATGAGAGCCGTTGACAAATTTTCCTCGCACAATGATGCAGATGATTTTACTGCAGAGGCTGAAGATTCGCCTGTGGAAAATCAATATGGGAGGGTTTTGGTGACAAAATAATGTTGTACAAACACATACAGAATGTGTTCAGCATACATGCAAGGATAAATTTCTTTAAAGCTTATTTCCCCATAGAGACAGATTGTCCATTTTGAGAAAATATTACCTAAATACTAAATCTACTAAAATATGCATAAATATTATTTTACTATGGGTTCTAGGAAACTCAAAATGTAAATATTTGTCAATTTATACGGATGATTTCCTGGTATAGTGACTTATCTGGGAATTATCATGATGATAATCTAACATAATAGGTTGCCATGTTTACAGATATTGCAGATATTAAATGAAATTCATATTAAGACTTTAATTTAGACTAGTGGGTCAACCACTTTGCTAGAAAAGAACTAAGAATAACTCTCTATTCCATAGATCTCCTCCATCTGTGTTAAGTGACACAGCATTAGATTTTCTTTAGTATTGCCTATCTATGAAGCATAATGCTCTCAAATAACTCTCTTATGTAGAAAATTAAAGTTAACGTTTGATGGTTGTAAGATTCGAGTTTCAAACAAGATGTACCTATATCTGAGAATTTATGGAAACAAGAGCCCAAAGTGAGACGAATAAATTAAATAATACACTTACCATTAATTACGTGCAGTGTTACTGTAACTGGAGGACTATTTGATGGTCTACACGAGTAATTGCCGGAATCCCGTTTCTTTGCACTTTCGATGATTAATGATCCGATCTGGGAATATACAAGATGTGTACGATAATATTTCATTGTTTTCATGCGTACACAGAGGGAAAGCACATCTTCCCACTCACACTCTCTTCTCGTGTGACCCTACCCCAAGCGTCTTTCACAACTGAGACAAGCATTAGGGTTGGAGTTCAACCTACCGTGCTGTGAATGTCTCCATCCACGTCGGGGGCCCCTCGATCTATTTGAGAGCGCCAACCGTGACGATTTTCTGTGAATAGCTGGTGACTTCCATGGTACCAGATTATGTAGGATGGTGGCTCCAGGGCGCCACGCACAATGCACCGGATGATCTGGGATATTATTGAGTGGAAGCGGTGAAAGATTATATTACGCTATATAGCTTCAGTTTGAAACTTCCTGATTCAATAATTAATCACGATATTATGAAATTGCTTCGAGAGGTCGGAAGCTCCACTGATTGTCTTCATGATATGCTAATTTCTCCTTTATTCGTCAGTCCAAGAGTATTTGCCCTCGAACCTTTATGCATATACATAGAATATTGTATATATGCTGCTAACATAATTCCAGCACAACCTTTCTGCCTCTCTGAAAACTTCCACACAGATTTAATTTAAAATTTCGACTCGTTCAATTCTTTTTCCTGATTTATGTACATTTTATGCTATCATATCTCTCCAATATGCTTAAGGGATGCGAAGAAATCTCTGCGATTTCCCCATAAACTTGCTTCAAATATATCGACGATGTAGTTTTCTATCTGTGTTTTTGCTCTTCTCAGAAAACAGCTCAAGTGTTTTTGAAATTGATACCAAAGGGAAAATAAATGTATTCGTTCGCCTTCAATGCAGTAAAATACATGAGAAAATATTATATCTCTTTTTTTTCTCCATGACATAAATCTTTTATGGAATTAAATATTGTTCCTTTGATATTCCATCTGTGGATTGGTTCCTCTTTCTCTTCTATTTCCCGTGAAATTTTCACCCTTACAAAAACTGATTGGACTGTCTCCTTGGCAGCCTATATTGTCTGACAAGATTGATTGAATAGAATTGAAATGCTATAAAATCCCATAAAAAATTGGATATAAAACTCCTGCCAAGAAAGAATTTTGTTAGCAAAAACTTTCTCAAAAGAAATCGTCTGTGAAAATTTATGCATTAAATTCCTGATTAAATATCTTAAGCATAACAAATTCTCTACATTCAATGAATTGCAATTTAGTGCCATTTAGATAATCACTTGCACTTTGTCTCAGGAAGCACCACCTGTTCCTGCAGACACGGGTGTTAATTCTGGTACGGAAAAAAGCATCCCCAACCATTGTGCAAAGTGGAAACCATGAGATAGAGCAGAACAATTAAAGAACATTTAAAGGCGACTTGTGAGATAATCAGTGGAACACCGACCAACAGAATGAATGCATTATCAAGTGGCATCTAGAAGCTTACCACAGTACTGCCGGCCTTCACATAGCGATCTGGGTCACCCACCAGTTCGGTGCGAGGAACTGCAGAGGAATAAATTGCATGAGACACTCCTGAATCTATGTCACAGTCAGTGCTGGAGGACAAATTTTGCAACACTTTTTTCACTCTCAGCTATTTTCTATTTTGTTAAGGCAAGAGTGAATTCGTGAATGAGTTACGAAATGGACAAAAAGATGACGGAAGCCTCTGGAAAATGCACCATAATTTAAATCCATTTCTCCTAAGATGCTAGATATAATCATAAGAGGGCGCACACTTTTCTAACTTTGCCTAATATCAATGTGTTGTTACAAAAATGTTGCAAAAATGTTTCCAGAGAAACATTTTTGGAATATAATGGTTGGTTAAAGATGATATTTTATTTTTTAATTTTGCAATAAATTAATTATACTTGACTCGAGAAAATGTTAAAAGAACAACGTTAAAGAGTCAGATAAGAGAAGCCTGAGAACTCATGGAAAATATAAGAAGGAACAACTTTTCTTCTTTAACTTCAAGGGCTTTTTACTAACAAAAAGGCTCTTATTATATATTCTTAAAGCCATGAACAATATTTACTTAACATTTAATTTTGAAATCATGAAATAGCTCTCAGCAATTACTGAGGGAAATAAATCTTTTATTATGGCGAAAACTCTTATGGATTATATACTAAATAAATTTGGTTCTGATTTGTCAATTATGCAAATCCTACACGAAGTACCAAGGAAGAGTGATAAAATATGACAAGTATGTGCTCAAGTAAAGACTCTCTGAGGCCATCGAATTCTCAGAGATGATTAGAAAGTTAAGAGCACTCGTACACTTTCCATTTGAATTGGTTCGAACATTCATTAGTTATTCACCTCTCGGTTGATTTCCTCAAGTAGTGCCCCAGTCGTGTGCGTTCCCTCGTATCCCACAAGACAAATTCTGCGCCTCAATGGGTGGGAATTTCCCCCCCCAAGAAATTGTGTGTGTGTGGAAGGGTCTCTTGTTAACTCATCTCGTCCCACATGAGCCACCAAAGCGAGGTTTAGAGTTTCCTGCACATACCGGGGTGTATGTGTGTGGTGTAGAACTGGGGATATAATTTTGTGCACATAAAGTAGGGAAATTTGCACAATTTTGTGAAAATTGCCCCAGAGTTTATTGCATAAAATATAATTTTTGATAAAGAATCCCACTCCAGTATAAGGCAGTGCGTCGTCAACTTTTCTGTTCATGATGATACACTTACGGGCGCAAATGAGTTGGGATTTGGTGTGAGAAGGAGATTCCTTATCTCTGGGATATTTCCCCAGCGTGGGAAAATATTTATCAACCCACGCTGTACTTTACGAGATGTACAATTTGGAGCTATCCTATCATCACATGAGAGTCTCTAGGAAATCAACTCACCTACAACATGCAGATGAACCCGTGCACTGATTTTCGGCTCTGTCGACACTTGGCACTCGTAGATACCGGCATCTCTCGCCTGAACGTATTTGATCTGAAGAGTCCAGAATCCAGTGTGCTCCACGTAGAACGATTGAAATCTCTCATCGGCAATGAATTTTACCCTGCGGGAATAGCAAATGAAAACATCCCCAGTTGAATTGTGTATTCTCGCATATTAAGCCATCGTCAAATATTCCAGCTATTTTGCAAGTAGACCGTGATGGTAAACATTCTGAAACTCAAATGAATGAGCTTCTTAAGCGGACTTAAACAAATGGGAGGACACAAAACTTTAAACTCCTGTTTTTCACTACCTAACGAACAACTCGAAATGGAGGATTAAGAATTACGACTAATCTGATTATCAGAACAAATCCGAATGGGTTTTCTGTCTTCAGTGTTGAATTTCGCTGCAAACGCGGGAAACTAAAAGTCATTATTCAGGGTAAATTTCAATCATTCAAAAAAATGTAAGAAAAAATGTGTTTAAATAATATTTCTCATTTTCCGAAATGATATTTACATACCAGAGCCACATTGCCACAAAAATCTAGGTGAATAACCTTACCTATACGACTCTTCCCAAAGAATTAAAATTCTAAAATATTTCTTATTATTCCATCTTATGTACTGAGCGGTATTGGATATGGAAATGGAGCTCCAAAATGAATTTTCCAGAATTCACCAAATGAAAATTCTTTCGAATTGATTATTATACTCAGCTGGATACTTCTTATTCTCCATCTCTCAGTGAAATATGTAGATTTTTTCTTTAATATTTAAGTATAAGCGAAAAAGCAACATACATATTTTACGCACTCTGGATGGAAGTCCTAATCAAATAAGTATCACCTTTGTGGAGATTATATAGGATTTAAATGAAAATATAGGAATGAATAATTTTAAAGAGAAAAATTAAGAATTCGCAAAAAAAAAACATTTTGGACAGGGTAATATTTGCTGAATGCTTTTAAATAGGGTTGTCTTTCGATGTGACACTGGCAGAGAGATGAACATTATCAAATTTATTAATGGAGAAATCCATTAAAATATGTCTCCTTCTATTACGGATATTCAGGCGGGTGCCTTTTATCTGGTGCTTTCACACGGCAAAAATTACACAAAAACTTTTCAAAGATATGCCATGTCGCGTTGGAAAATTCGCGAAAATGGGGGAAAAGTGACACAAAAGTACGGAGATGATATACCTCATTCTCCAATTTTAATTATTCATGTCTGTGCTCCCTTGTAACTTTGTTACTCTTATCCACATGGAGAGACGTTTATAGAACACTGTCCTGCTTTGACTCTGTTTTTCTCTCTCTCATTTTTTTGCGTTGTGCGATATCTATCTACGAAATATGTTATTATGACGGTGGTCTCCCCTTCGAGGCTGTATAGTGGCACAGTTGTTTAAAATTTCCACAATTCTCCCTCGAATCCAACAAGCTTCTTTTCACACACTCACCGTGCTCTACCAGGGTCCAACATTGTAATAAAATGAGAATAAAAATAATAAAATACTTTTTGTTTTCCTCTCAAAGGCAATGCTGAAGCCCTGTAGTACATAACATCCTCCCACACTTAGTCCTATATGTTTTTTTTTTCACCCAAACATTTGCAAAAAAACCTACGTAGCGCTTGTGAAAGAAGGTGATGGTGAAAAATATTCGGTGGAAACTCAAAAAATGTTAATTTGATATAGTCTCCCATTTTGGGGCACATAAAAATTTATTATTCATGTTGCCATTATTGTCACACCAAGAGTTATCCGGTGGGCTTTTCGAAAAGGCTGCTACTGTATGATAAAACCCAAAAAGTTTATGGTGAAAGAAATTTTTTTTTGCAAATTCTGCACAAAAGTCTCAGGCTTAGTGTGAATTTTATTATAGTTTTATTCAAAGCAAATTAGGTGATTCAAATACACAAAAGTTATAAAATATTTTATACGAGAAATAAACAAAAAAAACATGAAACTCGAAGCGCTCGAAACTATGTTTCTAAGTCAGATGAGAACGTCGAGAAGCAAGATTATAATTTTATTTTGCAATTAAGTGTTTGTTTTAAGTTTGTGCTTCCAATTTTAATTTTCCACTTATGGACTTGCGCAATGCTCGCAATAGTCAATACAAATTATGAAAGGTTATACAATTTCAAACAAATATTTAACACATGCATATTTAAGACACTTAGTAGTTTATTTAGTCGTGGCAAATAACTGTTTAAGAGTGCCCCCAGGCAGGGCTCTTCTAAATAATTCACCAAAACTCGCGGAAAATCTTATCTGGATTACTATGGTTTTCAGGGTATGAGTCAAACAGTTTTTTTTAAACCCATACCCAAGGGTAGTCTAGAGCTCCAGTGATTTGTCTTTCTGTCAAATTTATGAAGAAAATTAAAAATTTCTTGAACTATCTTAATGATCTCAATGTTCTCTAAATATAAATACGGTTATGGTCCTGACGTATTCACTTGAAATGCCATTGGAACTAAATGTCATAAGGATCAAGAAGGTTCTGGCATATTTATTTATATGTATGGAACTATTTATATATAGCCTAAAGACTACCCTTGGGTATAGGTTTATAAAAAAATGTTTGACTCATGTCCTTTATGTTCAAAGGGCGTATATAGACTAAGAATAGTATGGGTCTATTCTAAAAATATTCGATAGTAAATTTAATGAAGATTGAAACTTTAACGGAAATATGCGAAGGGCCTTTGTCAGAGAAAATCCTTCTGTGTCCATAGCGAGCATTAGCGAGGGTCATATATAATTTAAGAATGTTTTGCAACAAGGTTTTGCGACTAATCGTTCATAAGTGAGTTCACCTCCACTCCCAGTGTATATTTAGAGACTCTGCACAGTCGTGTGTGTGGATATAGTTCTCCAAGTTTGGGGAAGCACTGCAGACGGAAATTCTTGTTTTGCTGGGAAATAGTTCTGACAGGTCGTACGTTTTCGAGCTGGATGCCGGAAGACGCTGTCCAAGGGTGGGTGTGAGGGTGAATTGAGGTGGACGGCGGTGTGAACGAGTTGGGGATTAGTGAATGACTCGCATTGTTCAGTTAGGGTTTCCTCGCCACACCAATTTCATACATCAGCACATTAAAAGTGGATGGAAATTCGACCGTCCACCCCTCAATTGTGTGCCCAGCTGGGTGAGTTCCGTTCTGCGAATTTTCTCACTGTTGGTGACTTTGAGGGAGGTCATCCCACCCACCTGAGCCACACTGCCCCAGTGGGTGGCCTATCTGCACCGGAAAATCTCCACAGACCCACGCTTTGCTGAATAGTTGCGGTAGCGTTTATCGATGGCGTGAGTAAGTGGCCGAATGGACGGCGGTAACGAGAGCGTTAGTTTGAGATATGAATAAAAGTCGCATTTATCCTAAAAGGGTAATTTTCTGCATGGGGTCGTCGTGGAGTAAAACACATCTTGGATGTTGGTAGTCAGTGTCGGTAGTGTTATGCGGAGAACAATGGTCGAAATATTTGTGGGCGATGAGGTGTTGGGTGCAATTAGTGTTGCTGGAAGTGAAAAACGTCTTAATTACCTGTCAACGGCGAGAATGTGATCATCCCGGACGCGCACCCACGACACTGATTTGTTACCCAGTTGCTTCACCTGGAATGAAATGAAATGCCCTTATAGAATAATTCAAAAGATACTTCCTCTACCACGCACTATCATATGGAACAGGATGGACGCGCAAGGGTAGAAGGGGGCGTTTTGTTTGACGAGCAAAAACACCTTTTTGACATAAGGTATAGGCCATAAATTAAAATAAATTGCCATATAGTGAATAGTAATTCAAGTCAAGACAATAAAATAAGAGTGTGAATAAAATTCTCTCCATGTGTAAATCATTATAACTTTTGGCAGTAATTGAGAAAATAAGTCTCACGTCCAGCACACGCAACCGACACCCTCTCCAGCTCACGTAACATGTCGACTCACAGAGAGGAGCCCCAGCCCCCCATATTAGGGCCAGGTAAACAACTTTTCGTGTGACGGTGCTGCCAAATCGATTTAGTTCCATATAATCGGGATTTACTTTGCCCCATACACCGCGATTCTTGACGTCCTATCAGTTGAATGGCATAAAATGAAATAAGACATGATATGGAAATTGCATGGGGGTTGGGCTATAAATGTGTGTGTTTTTATGATCCAAAAATAAATCCTCCTGTCCTGTGTGTTCACCAAACTTTCCCACCGTAAAATATGCAGGAGCATATAGACCACATTTTATGATTTCCATTTTGGGCACAAGTCTAGGAAAACAGGCGGTATGATCAATAAAGTTGTGTCAAAAATATATTCTCAAGAATGCGGATATATACTCAAAATAAAGTTTCAGTGGGAGACATGAAGAATGAGGATACTTTTTTTTGTAAAATAAGATTGGCAACATCGAAGACAAAAGAGCTTATTATTATTATTGTTCAGGATGAAGAATTTTGATAGAGCGGAAAGCTTTTAAAAAAGCGTTGTCTATATATATTTTCTACATAGCACTGGCTATTTTTCTCTGAGTGCGAGACACCCTCGGTCAATGCCCAGTATCTCATGAGTTCCTACTACGTCTTTGACTCCGAAAGTATAAATGTGTCATATTCGCCGGGTGTTTGTCGATGGGGTCATAAGGATGAAATCGGAGGAGAAACGAGCGACAACCTGGCGCCCGCATTGTGTGCCTCTTCGTGGTCTTCTTTATGGACTTAACACAATGTAAATTTGCACAATCTGAATTGCCATCTGCCCACCACGAGAACAACTGCCAAATTTACGATTCATTGCCCTCAACTCAATGTGTTATGATATTTTGTGATACACATATTATTTGCATGCCCTCATCCAGATTCGTTCAGTCACCTCTAAAACGCTCACTGTACAGTCCTTCAAGTTTAAATCCGATTTGAATTTTCCATCTGTAGAAGAGGTTATCCTAAATAAAGTTTATATAGTTATTTATAAAGTCATCCCATGTCGTTTCACTGAAATTGCTTTCCTTCTATTTTTTCTCCACATTCTGGCCGTTCTTTTACAACGAAGAAACCAATAAAATTGTGGCTGAGTGTGTCCCATTAAGGAAAATAAAGCAAAGAAAAAAGAAAAAAAAAAGAGTTGTATTTATGGTGAAAGGAGTATTTTTATGACAATTCCGCTTATGTAATGCACAATATAGAAAACTTCTTTTATAGGTCACATATTGAGGAAATCATAAATTTTTCTCTTCACCTTCTTATTTATGATACTACATTGAATTACAATTCTTTCTCCGACCCCTCCACAAATTCATTTCAAATGCGGAGTGCTTGAATTTTACACACGAAAAGGTGAAATTACACCACACTCTGCATACTTGTTGTTTGCAGATCCTCTCCTAAAAACTTCATCCCTTTTCCAGTAAACAATTGAATGATAGTGCAGAGCTCTTATTCATGAGTCAATGCACATCTAACCCACCGATGTACAATATTTATTGTTTTCTATACTGGATATACTTGGAGTATGGATTTAGTGGTGAAAGGGAGTTGCAGGGGGCATGTGGAACTGTTCGTCCTTGCTTGATGTATCTACACAACAGTATCGTATAAACTGGAGGGCGGGGGTGAGGCGAGTAAATATTTATGTCAATAAAATTTATTCGCTCAATACGGGAGCAAAAGCATCAGCAACAGCCCGAATGCACACGTAATAGGATTGCAAGATTACTTATGAGTGTGCCTTCGAGAGTGAATGCGCCCGGAAGCTTTTAATAAAGCGTTATATAAATACAGGAAATCATCGTGAGTGTTTCATATGGAAAAGTAAACTTCAATACCTATGATATACGCGATATATTTTATTATTTTATATGTGTGTATGTATATACAAATAAGCATAATACGATATATTATATCGTGATGCATATTAATTCAACAAACATTCTTCAGTGGTATACCAACTGAAAACATCACACAGAAAGGATTTACAGCGTAAAAGAGGAATCATGAAGACTTATTGCTTTGTAGAAAATTATATTAGGTACATTTTATTTGATACACACGTGTTTCTTATTAGAATTATTGCTTGAAAGAATTAATTAGTCAAAATTGTATTAAATGAAAACGTTGAAGACCCTTATTAAGCTCAAAATAGCAGATTTGTGTTTTCAGTCGTTGAGGGTCCCCAATCGATATCATTTAATTTATTCATGAACTGTAATGTCGTTCTATTTGACTGATTAAGTACAATCAAATTAGGAGTCTTCATTACTTTTCACTTAAACTTTCAATTTCGAGAATTATATAGAACAAAATTGTTAGACCTCAATTTTTGTTCAACTCAACATTAAATTTTTTACTTGAATTTATCAGGTCCAGTTACTCAATTTATCCTCAAGTCAAATTTCTGACAAGAATCCATACTCTGCACGTTCTTAAGTGTGCCGATGGCAGTCATTGATGGGAAAATGGCAAAAAAAGGAAGTTGATAAAATTTGAAAAATTGTTTGAAGAATAAGATGAAAAAATAGTTAAATGGGGTTTGAAGACATGAATTTGTAGAAATGGGCGTTTCTCTGACGGCTATTTGATTTCTCCCATCCATGTTGCATGTCATGAATATTGATTGAAGCCCAGAGTTGGCAATAAGTCACATAAGACTGGAAGGAATTAGTGTGGCAGAAACAGGGTCTTGTATGTATGGTTGGGAATTTTCCACATATCAGGACTTGGAGTTGGCAATTCTAGCTCAACATCCATATGCACGTTTTATGTGGCTCCTACCGCTATAAATAAGTTAGAAAGAGGCGAGGAAATCCTCGAAAGTTTTCTAGTTCCTGTGACTTTTTCCTTCAAACATTTTATTCATGATTCACGAGAAGCTTGTTTTCTGCTGTGACTTAATCAACTTTTGCATTATTTCTAACTCCTGAGAATGCTGAATTTTGCCCTCCTGTTCTACATTTCGTTAGTTTTTATGCCCTCTCTATATCATCATTTTTTTTTCCTTTGCTCGTTTTGGCCCACGAAAAGAAGGAAAAACTCAAGTTTCCCTTATAGGGCTCATCAATGACTCTGACAAAGATAGTGAACATATGTGTGGAAATGTCTTTCTTCCCTTTTGCTGACAAATTTTCACATGAAAACACAAGAGAGATAAAGACAACTTTTTAAGTCTGCCATTGTAAAAAGTTTTCTAATATATATATATATATACCTTACACGGCAGGTAAGCGTGAGTACCAATTTGAGTTGTGACGTTGAAGACACCATGTCCATCGAGGTAGGGTCCCGTGAAGAAGCCATTGCTGGACGTAAGTTTTGAGTGGATCAGTGAGGACGATATACTGGCCAAGACACTCTCCACACCCACTGCAAAGACGAGAAAGATGGGAAAAAAGAATTAAATTCAGATAAATAACCTTCTTCCACTCAGCTCATTTTGTACGTCTCATTCGATTTATCTTATATCTTAGTTAGACCTCCATCAACGGCAATAAAAGAGATTCCGACTACATCGAGCATAAAAATAAAGTTTCATGTACAATTAACGAAAAAAAGGCATGGGCGAGGGAGATGGTAAGAAAAAGGGAAAATGGGAAAACAAGACGATGGCAAGGCAATTTATAGGTCCTAAAAGATTGTTTGTGTGCGCTCTACAAGTTTCTCTGCCTCCCGCAAGAAACATCATAAAGCTGCCAAACCACCCATTCTCACCATGTCACCCCACAAGACATTGGTAATGTAAAACACTCTTGAGGGACAACTCCTACAATACGGGGCGTTTAATTTATCTAATCCACGTGATATCCCCTTTAAATCACCAAATGTTTCAATTTGAGAAACACACATTATTGATTTTGACAAAAAAGAAAAAAGCATTAGAACAATTATTCTATTTAAGAGTCCTTAAACGACTTCTTTCGACGTATGTTACCTGTAGCTTTGCCCATTCTTAAAAGCAAAGAATTATGTAAAGAGCTCGCTAATGCGCGTAATCTCGGTGCAATGTTGCGTTCTCAATTACCTCAATTATACACCCCTAAGCTCGTTGCCGCGCCACAAGACTCAAATAAAATTGCTCTTCACCCATCGTAATACTCCTCGGTATATACACTGAATCCTTAACCACCCACCACTGTCGCCTGATGCTGTCGACAAAGTTTCACGCCCCGGGTATGAACTAAAGTGAAATTCCAAATTGTCCTAATTGTGGTTTCCGCGAGTGACATATGTGGTTAAATTAAGAGGAACACAGGCTCCGCTCTCGCCATTTTAAATTATAATGTGATATTAGAAAATTTATGGCAATAGCTATATGAACCAATTTCGTGCCAAAGTGCGTCTAATTGGCATATGCACGATTTGCACTGTGCTATCCCATTTAAATTGTCCAAACAAAATGAGTAATTGTGCGCTCGGAATTGAATGAAAATATGAACCGAATTTATTTCACCCACTTCGGCTATATCGTCCTCGCATGTTCTAGCCGAAGGACACAGCGCGTGAGAATAGCACCACCAAAACTGTCGCCGCGAGACTAGTCAATATTTTATTTACATTACCAGCGGCAAATTGAGCAGACGTTCATTCGGATGGGGCGGTGGTTGCAATTTGGATGATTGGTGGGTGGACCATATGAGGGGATGCTGATTGCTATATTGCATTGCCATCAGGCGTGATCGAATGTAAGCATACGGCGGGAATGATGTTGAAAATCAATGAGCAATCCTGTCTAGTTAATGGAAATCAGGGAAATGGTATAGGGCAATAAAATAGACAACTCTACGATAAACCACTGAAATCCCTATATAGGGATTGATTTGACGGTTGTCCATTTTCAGAAAATTCTGTAAAATTGCAAAAAAGGCGTCTTTGAAATTTAGTTTTATAATAAAAACAATATTGGATTAGCAGCTTCTATTTGAATATTTAATGATCTTTTGTATAGACGACACCCAGAAAATGTTCAGCTTCCTAACGCCTTCACGATCGCCACAAGTTAACAATTTTTCAAACCCATCGCAATTTGACCTCCATAGAAAGCATTATAGGAGACGTAGTCTTGATTTCCCCAACTCCTCATCATTAGTTCGGGAGATGACAATAGCTGTGATTTACAAAGAATGACACATAAAAAGAGGGTCAAATGGGGAGGATGAAAAAGGTGGTTGGTTTTGCGTTGGTTCATGCTATCTTTGCATTATAAATGGGAATTTCGATAATAGGGTGGTTTTGTGTGCCGGAATTGCCCAGCATTCGGGCGGCTTCCGTAATGACCAAATAATGGCCAGAACACCCCTCACGCCGCAACCCTAAACTATACTGCCTCTCACCATCATCCGCCAAAATACGGAGAACTTCTCCCTCAGTCTCTCTCCGAAGCCCAAGCCCGTGGTAAATGTTAATGCTGTTAGAGGAGAGAAACTCCAAACGGTGGACCATGGGAGGCAACGGCGTCATCATCGTCGTTTTCGCTTATCTCTCTGGTGTATCGATTTTGTGATTACACCGTAACCATTAAACACAATCCCCCAAAATCGGTGAGAGGCGCCGAAAGTGTGGGTATAATAGTTCACATGGGACGAGGTGGATGGATGTCCTAAATGGTGCTTTTTAAATTTATAGCCCTCCCCCCGCCACCCTGAAATCTCCTTTGGTAACTTTGTGCCACAGAACAATTCCCCCTCGGTGACACCCTCATGACACTCTGCAGTGTTATAAATTGTATTCAATTTGATGAAATGCACTTGTGTTCATGTGATGCCACCCCATATTGAGCGTCTCCCATGTACGTTGCAATAAAACCTGTATTTATCTCTTGGAAATCTCCAAGTTGTAACATTTTTATTTGCGAAATGGGGAACATAAATGGAATCTCATATAACGCCACGCCACAACTCCATGCCAGTCATGCTATGGCGCCCCTGTGATGCTCCCTGAGTGCGAGGTATTACAAGGGAAAAACCTTCCCCCATGAGCCATCGACGACGCTCTTGATCCGCTGCCGCCGAGGTGGTTTGGGATAGATCGACAAAGTATAAAAGTTTGTACGTCGTGACGACCACCTTTCCCTCGCCACCCTCCGGTACTCCTGTCACGTACACCTGCCACACCAAGTCGTGTGGCGCACGGGGCGCAGGACGGGTGCCCACAACCCCAGGTGTCTTTTGTTCGGCTCGACGCAGGGGTGCTTCTTGGAGAGTGCCACCACTTTCAACACAAGTTGAGTCAATTCTCACCCTTCGCGATCCACTGCACAGGAGAGGCGTGTCATTTCATGCCGCCAAGCACTAAAATTCACCCATTTGATAGAGGAGGTCACGTGAATTTCTCTAATTTAAGATCTAACTTTTCGTTAGGGTGCACCTTAAAACTTACGTAATATATAGGTATATGTATATACATATATTTGAATTAGCTTTAATAATGGTTTCATGTTCTTAATTCTGTAGCATAAGGGCTGGGTATGTAGGGGAGAGCGGGACAGTTCAAACACAAATTTTACGTTTTTGTTCAGGACAGTTTTGTGGAAGGACAGTAAATAGCACTGGAACTCTATATAGCATATTGGCTACCCTTGGGTATAGGCTTCAAAACAGTTTGGCTCGCCCCTTGAAAAACCATAGATAGATAGAATTTGAGCGGCAGATAGAATTTTCCACGAATCGGTAATTCGTTTGAAAGTGCCCCGTCTTGGGGCACTCTCAAACAAGGCTGTTTCTCGCTCCATTTTTAAGCGAATTAGACATAACTATATACTATTTAATTAAATGTCTAAATAATATGCATGTTTACTGAAATTATTGTCTCTCCAATACTTTTAGTTCCCATTTTTGAAAATTTTCTCAAAATGTTAATATTTTTATTTACAGCCATATTTTTCTCAATTTAAAGGTTTTAATTGGTTGTTTTAGTTACTTTACATAATTAGAAAATAAATTTAGTCATATTATCTTGTTTTATGTTCAAGATTATGATTGTTTGAAAGTGCCCCATTGTAGTCCTAAGAATCACCATACC
>CAKKOB020000267.1:48716-64878 GCA_918844115.2 Phlebotomus perniciosus | reverse complement strand
AGGTGCTGTAGCCCATTTTAAATTAAACACTTGTGAAATTTATTTAATTTATTTATTCTGCATAATCATTTTGAATTGTTAATCATCCCAGGTTCCTGTCATGCTGATCTTAGATTTTATGAAACTTCCCAAAAATTGAGCTCCCTCCTGATTCTCCTTGTAACCGGGAACAGTTTCGAGCCTTTTGAACCAAGCAGCAACGTTGCTGAATTTATTCACGTTCGCACCAACTTCCTAAAATAGCAAATCATGCTGATAAAATTTCCGAAGACAAGTCAAAATTAGATAATAAACTTACATAGAGCGAAGAGATAGTGGCCAGAAGCGCCAAATCGGCTATGGTTAGCTCATTCCCAGCCACATATTGTTTTCCTTCCAAGAAAGTGTTGAGGTTTCCCAAAATTTTGTAAACCTTTTCCTTCTTATCCTGAGGAACTTCTTTAGCTCCCAAGGCATAGATAGGATACTGAAAATTTTACAAAATTTAATAGGACTTATTATCTTTGATTTTCAGAAGCCTTTAAACTGAATATTAGGAATATTACAATAACTCCTCCCAGGGCGATCTGCAAATCCTGATCGAGGTATAACCTTGCATCCACAACAGCTCGTTTCTTAACATCTGTAGGATATAGAGAACTTCCAGGAGCTTTAGCCGAGACCAAGTACGATGCGATAGCACGTGACTCCCACAGATAAAATCCATTGTCGTCAATTGTTGGTACAGTGTGTTGAGGATTGATCTTTGCGAATTCTGGTGGATTCTTATCTTTGTTCAACAGATCTACCGTCACAATTTCCACATCTAACTTTAGATTCC
The DNA here is from genome assembly GCA_918844115.2 of Phlebotomus perniciosus. Lineage (NCBI taxonomy): Eukaryota > Metazoa > Arthropoda > Insecta > Diptera > Psychodidae > Phlebotomus > Phlebotomus perniciosus. Next base: position 64,058 of record CAKKOB020000267.1, on the reverse strand, counting down.
TGGCGGTTAGGAGCGCCAGCCTGGAAGGTGGACTTCCGGAGAAGTGATACAATTTCACTGGGGCCATTTAAAAAGTTTATCTTTTCACGAGCACGAGAAACAACAGAGCTACACTTTCTTGAATGGTCAACGAGCTACTGAAGGTGTTTGAAGTAATTTTGCTTTTTTATATCTGCGTAAATGACTTTTTTCGCTTTTCTCCTATCTCACGAGACATAATCCGTCAATTGAGAGCAGAATGAAACAGCATTTTACATTAAAACATTTTATATATCTGCTTCTGGAAAATTCTGCATGTGACTCGAGTCATACGAGTAGTCATTAAAAGCCTTACACATACTCAGGAGCGTCAAAAATGCTCTAAAAGAAACTTCTTTTTAATAGGTACGGATAACAACAGAAATAAATAAAAATAAATAGATAAACATTGTTTATTGGTTGATATTTAAACTTAAAATTTTTTTTATTTTACAAAAATTACTAAATAAAAAGAATTTTTTATATAGTTTAAATACCCATAGGTATACATACTGATTATTTTTTTTCTATTGTTGTCTTTTCTTAAAAAAATTCTTTTATCGTAATTTTGCTGCTGAACGGTGTAGCCCTAAAATTAATCACCTGTGGAATTTACTTCATTTTTTATTCTGCATAATCATTTTTAATCATCCCAAGTCCCTGATATTAAGTTGATCTTAGATTTTATGAAACTTCCCAACGATTGAGCTCCCTCCAGATTCTCCTTATAACCGGGAACTGTATCGAGTTTCATGAGCCAAGCAGCAACGTTGCTGAATTTATTCACGTTCGCACCGGCTTCCTAAAATAGCAAATCATATTGATAAAATTTCCGAAGACTAATCAAAATCAATTAGCAAAGTTACATAGAGTGTAGAGATAGTGGCCAGAAGCGCCAAATCGGCTATGGTTAGCTCATTTCCAGCAACGTATTGTTTCCCTTCCAAGAAGGTGTTGAGGTTTCCCAAAATTTTGTAAACCTTTTCCTTACTATCCTGATGAATTTCTTTGGCTCCGGAGTAGATAGGATACTGAAAATTTTACAAAATTTTAAACCTATTTGAGATTTTTAGAAACCCTAAATCTGGATATTACGAAGACTCCTCTAAGTGCGATCTGCAAGTCATGATCAAGGAATAATCTTGCATCCACAACAGCTCTTTTCTTCACGTCTGTTGGATACAGAGAGCTTCCAGGGGCATTAGCTGAGACCAAATAAGAGGCAATGGCGCGTGATTCCCACAAAACGAATCCATTGTCGTCAATTGTTGGCACCGTGTGTTGAGGATTGATCTTAACGAATTCTGGTAACAACTGCTCTCTGTTCATCAGAGATACCAACACTATTTCCGCATCTAGCTTTAAGTTCCTGATTGTCAGGAGAACCAGCCTGGATGGTGGACTTGCAGAGTAGTGATAAAATTTAACTGGGGCCATTTAAATAGATTATTTTTTAACGAGCACGAAAGACAACAGAGCTGCACCTTCTGGAATGGTCAACGCGCGACTGAATGCATTTGGAAGTGATTTTGCTTTTTTATATCTGTGTCTATGACTTATTTCCTATCTCGCGAAATGTAATCCTACAATCGAAAGAATGACGAAACAACATTTTACATTAAAACATTTTATATTTCTGGTTCTGGAAAGTTCTGTCTGTGACTCAAGTCATACGAGCAGTTCTTTTACATTAAATGCTCATTGAAAATTTGACCACGAAATAGGTAATGATCATCAACAAGATTTATTTAGGAATGTCATCCCAAGTTCCTGTAAGATTGATCTTGGATTTCAAAAACTTCCCAATCATATTGGCTCCTTCCAAATTCTCCTGATAACCGGGAACAGACTCCATTCTCTTGTACCAAGCCGCAATATTCTTGAATTTGTTAACATTCGCACTAAATTCCTGTAAATAAAAATTTTATTTATTACCAAAACTTAAGCATAATCTTGTTATCGATAATCTTGTTACGTATAATGTAGAGATAGTAGCAAGAAGCGCAAAGTCCGCTATAGTTAGTTCATTGCCGGCAGCGTATTCCTGACCCTCCAAGAAAGTATTTAAGTTTCCCAAGATTTTGTAGACCTTTTCCACTTTATCCACAGCAATTGTTGTCGCTCCGAATGCACGAATAGGATACTATGGATAAGCGAATTAAAAAAGGTATCTCAAACCTTTGGTCTGGAAGCCTCGGCTTCAAAAAATGGCTTAAATTATACCATAACTTCTCCTCCTGCTTTTCCCAATTCTAGATCAAGGAAGAGTCTTGCATCAACTATGGCCTTCTTTTTTACATCAGTGGGATACAGAGAACTTCCGGGAGCCTTAGAGGATACCAAATAGGAAGCAATAGCACGTGACTCCCACAAATAAAATCCATTATCATCAATTGTTGGCACTGTGTGTTGAGGATTAATTTTTAAGAACTCTGGTGCCATTTGATCCTTATTCATCACATCAACAACAACAAGCTCCACGTCTAGCTTTAGATTCCTGATGGTCAGAAGGACTGTTCTGGAAGGAGGACTCCCGGGGTAGTGATAGAATTTTACAGGAGCCATTTCGACGGATTTTTTTTTTTGTAATTTAAGCACTGGTTCACCTTCTCACACAGTAAAATGGAAACTGATTATGATACAGGTGTATTGGGGCTTTTATATCTTTTTCCATTTGGGTGTGACACATTCTACTATCTGATGGCTTAGTGTTGGATCAGAATGAAATAGCATTTTACCAAAACATTTGGCGTCAATAAAAATACGATTGAACATATTATTTTACATGATTATTTATTTTGGCAAAACCAGACAAAACACAAATTAATTTCAAAAGTGGGAAATTTTTCATTTAGTCAAGTCGTCCCAAGTTCCAGTAAGACTCATCTTAGACTTCATGTACTTCCCAATAAGTAAAGCGCCCTCAAGATTCTCCTGGTAACCAGGAATAGACTCCATTCGCTTGTACCAGGCAGCAACGTTATTGAACTTGTTGATATTGGCACCGATTTCCTAAAGGAAAAAAAAAACGTGTAATCATTATACCAGAATCGACAAAAAATAGATAACAAACTCACGTAGAGCGTAGAGATAGTAGCAAGAAGCGCCAAATCGGCTACGGTTAGATCGTTGCCGGCTACGTATTGCTTTCCCTCCAAAAAGGTATTGAGGTTTCCCAGAATCTTGTAGACTTTATCAATCTTATCTGTTGCAATAGTTGTTGCTCCCTGATGAAGTGGGGACTGAAAAATTAATCAGACTTTAAAATCTGATCCTAATTACCTGAATTTAAATTTCAGTACCATAACTGCCCCAGCAGCGAGCTGCAAATCCTGATCAAGGAATAATCTTGCATCCACAATAGCCTTTTTCTTCACGTCCGCAGGATACAGAGAGCTTCCAGGAGCTTTAGACGAGACCAAATAAGAGGCAATGGCGCGTGACTCCCACAGATAAAATCCATTATCGTCAATTGTTGGCACCGTATGTTGAGGATTGATTTTCACGAATTCGGGGTTTAAAGTACCCTTATTTGCCATATCAATAGTCACAATTTCCACGTCAAGTTTTAAATTTCTAAAAGTCAAGAGGGCTAGTCTTGATGGTGGACTTGCCGGGCCGTGATACAATTTAATAGGAGCCATTTTTGCTGTTTTTTTTATATGAACTAATATTTTACTGCAGAGTAGAAGTTCACTTCTTGATGGTTTGATCCAAACTGAATTTACCAGAAAAGTGTATGAGCTTTTATACCTGCGTGTTTTCATCAAATGAGATTGACTTTTTTTCTTTATCTTGCGATGGCAGCGATGAATAATCTGTTGAACGATGGAATAGAATGAAATGGCATTTTGCTGACAATACTCGTAACTTTTTCATGATTCTGCAAGAGTTTTTGGTGATTCCCTCTAAGAGTAAGATATGTGGGTCACTCACAAAAATGATGTCTTTTCCTCAAGTGAATTTTATCGTCTTTTTTTAATCAAACAGTATAATTCAACTTCAAGTACATTTCCAGACAGAAAGCAGACTAATTAAGATTATACCGTGTATTTTCTGATAAACAAAATGCTTAATATACCTGCAACATTTGACCTTATCATTTTGTATTTTATATTTTATAAAAAAAGAAATTTATTCGTCCCAAGTTCCTGTAATGTTAACTTTGGATTTGATAAGATTTCCCATCTTTTTGGCCTCTTCATTATTTTCCTGATAACCCGGAATGGACTCAAGTCTCTTATACCATGCAGCAACGTTCTTAAATTTCGTGATATTGGCTCCAATTTCCTAAATACGGATATCAGGGATATCAGTTATATTTTCTGTAAATTTATCAAAATCTGCAACAAACTTACAGACATACTGGAAATAGTTGCAAGAAGCGCCAGATCGGCTATGGTTAGTTCGTTCCCTGCAGCATATTTATTACCCTCGAGGAAGGTGTTAAAGTTCTCTAAAATCTTGTACACTTTTTCCTTCTTATCTTTCGGAATTGTTGTCACTCCCTGGGCAAAAATTGGATACTGAAAAATAAATATTTCAACAATTATCCTTAATATCCAATTTAACAGAAATTAATCCTTACCATGATATCAGTGCCTGCAATTTGCAAGGCTTGATCTAAGTACAATCTTGCATCTACAACAGCTCTTTTCTTTACATCTGTAGGATAAAGTGAGCTTCCTGGAGCCTTGGCTGACACTATGTACGATGCAATAGCACGAGATTCCCAGAGATAAAATCCATTATCATCAATAGCTGGCACAGTGTGTTGAGGATTGATCTTCAAGAAATCAGGTGCTAATTGGGCCTGATTCAGCAAATCAACTATTATTATTTCTGCGTCCAACTTGAGGTATTTAAGGACTAAGGTCGCTACACGGGAAGGGGGGCTCAAGGGAAAATGGTATAACTTTAATGGAGCCATTTTCACAGAGATTTAAGTCACTCTTATCAGACAATCCAACGATAACTGATTGTACTGAAGTGATTAGGAGCTTTTATACATTTTTCTAAATGATAACTTGAATGAGAATAGCTGTCTCACTATATCTTTATATTGAAGTAATCAAAAGAGTCAAAATGAAATGAACTAGCATTTTATCTACTACATATAATTCTGTCTTTTACATATGGATGGAAAAAAATGTGGTCAGAAGGAGCTTATAATCACATTTTACCATACATTTATTGTTTGTTGTTAATCCACTTTATCAGATTATCAATATGATAATGTGCGCTATTTATGTACTCTCTTCTGTTTATAAAGTCATAAATTCTCTCCAGAGACGTTTGTTATTATTTCAAAGTAATTTCATTAAAAGTATGGATTCATTTTAATATTTTAAGTAATGCTGAATATACCAGTGAATTTTTTTTATTTCATCTCTCTTTTTCTCAAACTTCCTACAAAGAAACAATTGTTATAATATTTTTTTACGAAGACGCTAATTGCCATTCCAACAGAGACCGGAATGTTAATCTCATATAAAACATCCATGAAAATTTATTTAGCAATTTCGCAAGTGCATCGTCATACCAATTAAAATTGCCATATTGCAGAAGATTCTGGAAACTATTCTAAAGTATCTTGTCATTCACAATTCAACATTCATGACTACGCAAATTCTTTAATCCGTTTAGTTCGTGTTTCAATATCAGTATTTTTTGTCTAATGGAAAACCGCGGGAAATCTTTATGGGTCGATTTTCCTAATTTTTCTTCAATTTGGACAAAATGAGGTCACAGAAGGGCGCGCATTTCTCTTCTTCCTGAGTAATTTGTACCATGAATAAATAATTGTGCTCGTGGACTAATCGCCATGTCATGGTTTTGAGTCAGAAGCCGGCTCAACACCATTAAGTACTCTCCACAAACACCCGCAACAGGCCCGTATTTGCCTTGAATTATCTCTCAAAAATAATCATTATAATTACATAAGGTGGACCTCTTGATTGTACTTGAACCGCGGAATCGATTCTTTTTGTTTGCCTCCAAAAGAAATGCTCCTCCGGGACTGACGAATACCCCCCTGACATTCTCCTTCTTTTTTCTTCACTTTGAGATCATTTTGGCGCGAGAGAGATGGATGAACAGCAGTGGGAGATGATTATTAAAAATACAGAGGCAACTCACTATATTTAATACAAGTTTCAATACATTCCATTCAGTCTTTGGTGAGGCGTCAACCAACCTTTATCAAACGAGTTCTCGCATTTCAGTTCCATTCGGTGGTTCTTAATTGAAAGTGAGTTGTAGATTTTTTTTATGAAGATGTGTTCTTGTAATATCAAGGCTATTTTTTTTCTTGCTGAAAGAGTGATTTTATGATTATATCATCGAGTTTTGTATCTCTTTTTTGTTTCAACAAAACAGCAACATCCGACAGCAATGGCTCCACTCAAGTTGTACCACTTCCCAATGAGCGCTCCCTCCCGCGGGGCCCTTCTGGCCATCCGGAACCTGAAACTCGATGTGGAGGTAATGTTTGGGCGCACAAAGTGAAAAGTAGAATTGTTAAATTGATGAATGCCGCGAGAGAAATTGCGTGTTGAAAAACTTTGCTATATAGAAATGATCTGGTTAGTGAAAGTATGTGTAGTACCGGTTTGTGTGGGCATCAGAATAATTAGGGAAGGGATCAAAATGCTGGAAAGGCTGAAACTTAGTTAAAGGCAGTTGCTATTTGAGTTTTATATAGAAAATTCCGAAAGAATATTAAAGTTGTTATCTTGAGAAATTATCTACAGAAAGCTGAAAGTAGGAGATAACAAAATGTAAAAACGAATATTTGATTTGAGTTTTGGGTATATTCTCATTATCAAATAAAGTGTTGTATTTTTATTGGTTTTTTACAACGTTTGGATTCCAAACTTGAATGTTGAAAACGAAACTTGACCTTAACCCTTTTAACCCTCAATCTCAATACGCTTTTGATTTTGGAAGTAATTAAAATTTAGTTAGATACTTATAGCTTGTTTAAAAATAAGGAATATTAAAGATAGAAACTAATACAATTTTAGTAATTTTCATAATAATCTTATTTAAATTCGGTTTTTATGGACTTTATGCAGATCGTCGAGATCGATCTTTTCAACAAAGGTCAGTTGTCTCCTGAGTTCGTGAAGATCAATCCTCAACACACCGTTCCCACTCTCGATGACAACGGTTTCGTCTTGTGGGAGTCCCGTGCCATCGCCACATATTTGGTTAACGCAAAATCTCCTGGGAACTCCTTGTATCCAGCTGACCCGAAGGTCCGAGCAGTAGTAGATTCTCGCTTGTACTTTGATGCCTCCAATCTGTTCCCAAAGGCTCGAAACATCTTTGTAAGTTTAAACTGACCGGTTTATGCATAGGATCCATAGTCATTTGGTGACTTATCACTTGTTCTCTCTTTAGTTCCCGATTCTGTTTCTGGGCGTTAAGGAGATAGATGCAGAAAAGAAGCAGGTTCTGTATCAAGCCCTTGAGTTTATGAACACCTTCTTGGATGGACAAAACTGGTTTGCTGGAGATAAACCCACTGTCGCTGATCTGGCACTTTTATCTTCTTATGCCACTATTGTGGTAAGTTTGATAGAAGCTTAAGTTTGAAACAGTATGTAATCATGATTAACGCTACATCGGAGCTATCCCCTAGTTCGCGTGTTTGTTGTTATCTTAGCCGACTCATACCAAGCAAGGATGGTTACAATCATAAGCTTTTCTTTCCTTTTTACAGCACGCTGGTGCAAATGTGAGCAAGTACCCCAACTTAGGTGCTTGGTACAAGAGGTGTGAGTCTCTGCCTGGATTTGAGGAGAACGAGGCTGGCGCTAAGGTCTTCGGACAAGCCGTTAAAGGGAATCTCGGCCTCACCGGCCTATGGGACTAAGCAGTATGGCAGCGAGGTCTCTCCAGTATGATGCACGTGTTTCTTATGAGATTGTTGCACGAAATTTTGCGTTTCAATAAAATCGATTATTCGATCAGTACATGGATGGTTCATGTCTTTGATGTGTTTCGGCCATAGATGGCAATGGGATAGAATGAAACACTAAGAAATTGATCAACATCGTGGTTCTTCGGCCTGAGTAGTATGCGTGAGAGCGGCTTTTAATTTACTATGGCGCCTGCTCGCGGTGTGTTAAAAAAAGAGCGATGGTTAAATGTCTTGGATACACGACAAGATGCAAAGTGCATCTAAATGCCATGATTCCATCCGACTCACCGCGACTGCATATGTATGAGTTCCATCATTGATTTCTCGTGGGTTTTTGGTTTTTGGACAGCATGAGAGAGCGGAGAGGGTATTGATTTTACCGAGAAGAATCGGGAGACGTTTGAGGGTGTTTCCGAAATACTACGGCTCTAGGGACTCTCTTGTGATGGTGTGAGTCCAATGAGAAGTTCTCACTGCGCCGCCGAGTGATTGTACATCGAGCGACGCACCAGAGGCAATGCTCGGGATCCGTGTGTGTCGAAGAATACCATCAGAGTCCGTGAGAGAGACCCACATCGGCTCAGTAGAGATTTGGCATCTGTGCTGGGTGGACATTTCGCGGCTCGTCGGATTAACTCACCCACAGCTCCTCTGCTGGATATCATAATCTCTCCTTGTGGGGCTCGCCTCTCCTCCTGGGGAGGTCCTTTCACTATTTTATCGCCAGTGTGACTCGCGCGTTGGATCACATCTCGTAGTGATTTTTCGCAAGTGAAGGCAAAATTCTAAGTATAAATTTCACGCGGGGATAGATCTTCCCCGCAAAAATACTGAGTTTAATAGAGAGGGAAAAAATCCCCGAAATTTTCCATCGATTCTCGCCAGTGAATCGCCTTGAAATTCCGTGGCAGAAGAAATCAACCCCTCGAGAGTGTTAGTGTATTTGTGAGTTGGTGGAGGCCTCTCCTCGTCTTTTTTTCAGGGGGGTGACAAGAGCCACCCCTCAGTGACGGAGTGTGTGTGTGTGAGCTACGCAAAAATGAGAAATTAGAGGCATGGCTTCCAAAGAATATCAATTCGTAACATTTTGGCCCTATTCAAAATTACCATCGCGACTGCCAAAACTTCCCTCAGTGAATTGTGTATAGAAGAACATCGCACAAAAAAGAGAACTTTTAGGACAAAAGACACTTCCACCCAAGGACTCAGGGGACCTCCAAAGGGGCCCTCATTCTGGTTTCTTAGACTTTAGCAACACGGAAATGGATAAGAAACGGATGAATTCCTGCATCTTGCTGCTCCTCCTTGCTGGTAGGTTTTCTCCCTCACCCATATCAAATAAAAAGCCACAAAATTTGACGAAAAACATCACCCTCTCTCTTCTGGGTTGAACAATGAAAATTGATGTCCCTCGTGATGAACATGAGGGTAGAATTTTTATTGTGAAGCACCCATAGAGCTACAAATTAGGAATCATAGGAGAAATTGTGTCGTCTCCATTTCATGTTAAATATAAATATTGATTAAACAGAATGCGTGATGCCTGCAACCACTCGATAATTCCTCCCATATTCGATGTGGAGTAATTTTGGAATGATTTGTCACATACTCCTACAGGACATGGGATTTCACCTCTTTGCCATTGCACAAACATAATTTACAAGGGATAAATCATCCCCAAATAGTAAATCCTAGTAATTCGCGCTGCACTTGATCGTGTTTGCCAATGAAACCCGAAAATGGGGAAATTGAGTTGAAATTGCTTATTTGAAAATCATACAAATTCATTTTGCATACACAATTTTGAATACCGAGAGGCATTTGGATTTAATTGAAAACCAATTCGAAGTGAATTGCAAGAATACTGGTGGTGCATTCAAAATTACAATATGTGGGTATTCGGATTTCAGATTTACTGGTACTTGATGGATAAACTGGCTCTTAGAAATTCTTAAAGTGAAGATTAAAAAAATATTTGGATGGAAGGAAATCCTTTAAGCATTGGATTATCCATCCAATATGATGGATTTTCATTTTAATACTTTGGATTTGTTTGAAAATGCTCCACTAAATGCTATGTGGATATTTGGTTTTCTGCAATAAAGACTTCAAATTTTGAGTCGGAATACCAATTTTGAATTTTGCCACAAATTTAATAAATCATTTACTTATTTTACAAGATTTGTATCCAGACATTTCGATAAAGAACTAATTAGCTGTGGTTATTCAGAATGATTAAGGTCCTAATTGAAGTAGGAAAATTAAAATTAGCGAGGAATTTGTTAAAATTTTGAAAAATAGAATCTTTGGGATCCAAAACTAATTATTTTTATATTCTCAAAGAAACTTATATTCTCAAAGAGTTTTTTGAAAATTTTGCATCAAAGCCCTAAACTGTTACTGATTGAGCGGAGTAATTCTGTGCCATAATCTAACCCCAAAGGGGTTAAAAGGATTTTAAATTTGCGTTGTTAATGCGTTCATTTCGACTTAAAATGTTGAGTGTTATGATGTTTGATTAGCATTATAATGATAATGTCTTCATCGGTGATAATCCAAAAGCTGCCTTATCGTAAATTCCTGCATGACTCGATGTATCTATTAAAATTCAGTATTACTTGCTGTTTCCCTTCGCACGAGCTTGTCGCAATAATTTCAGAGATTATCTCAAATAAAAGTGGGATTAATGATGAAAAAGGAAATAATCATTCCAGGTTAAATGAAGTGCGTAAACATAACTCGCATGAGTCTGTATAAATGTGGATAATGATAAGCATTAGTGTAATTGGAGACGCTGAACTATACAATTTTCCATTCCATTGAGATATTTCCATGATGAAGCATCGCAAGTTAATGACAATGAGGAATTTTTCATATTTCACATTAATTTCATTTTCCCTACATTCGCCCAGGAGATTTAAAACTATTGTATTATATTTGCCGCCTAATTGAAATAGTTGTCGACTATCAACATGGGATTTACTTTAGTCCTATTGAAAATTAAACTAAATTACTCTGTTATCATGCACTCTTGCTCCCCAATTCCATTTCTATTTCCAACATGCATGAATAGGCCGAAACAGAGAAAATCTCTCTGGGTGTTTATTGTTTTTAGTCCGCAGCATTGATACGTCAGAGATTCTCTTGTTGATCCATCAAGTGGAAGAGTCAGTGATTAAATATCTGACGATTTCATTAAATTCCTCCACGCTCGATTAGACGACAACCCGCTGAGAATGGGTTGAGGTTGTCCGTTTTGAAAAGAATTATCCAAGAGCCAATTAATTGGAGAATGGAGCATTTTTCCAACTAATTGGACACGGAATGATCTCCAGCGTGTCATAACAGACAAGATTTATTTTAAGATCCAACCCTTGAGGCGATAAGAGGAAGTGTGGTGTCAGAAAATAGATTTATCAGTGCGCCAGGCAATATTTTAGTGAAAAGCCTCTCTCATCCAGTAATTTAATAATTCGCCAGAGCACTCATCGTGCAATAACACTGCGATAAATATTTCAATGACGCCATTCAATCAACGTTATAATTACAAAACAGCCGCTTTAACTTGATGATGGTAAAGCGTGAAGTTAGGCTGGCAATGCGTGATTCCATTATTTTTTATATCCATCACTTATCGTCTTTTACCGACAAGCAATTTTCTTGGGTGGAGTGAATTATCAAGCGCCCACATTTCACGCACGGATCTGTGTTTGTCCCCAAAACGTGTGATTAATTGAAGTGTTAAGAAATACAACATATACTTGACAATTAAGAGATCAACTTTATTCCATCCAGATTGTTTATTGTTCTGTGCTGGTTTTTTGGGACTTAAGATATCTCTATGCTAGGGAGCTCCTTGTCATCACTTCTTGCACGATTTATTTACATTTAATTACAGTGGAATTGCTTCTTGTAACGTTCTTTTCATGTGTCTCTAAAAGTCCCCCACCCACGTCTTTTGCAAAAGGCTACAATGTCACCAGAAGAGGATCTCAATGTAAATTCATCTCTTTTCCAACGAAGAGCATCTTTTTCTCCCATAAGGAGGATCCATTATAAAAGTGGCCTCATATATGGTTCTTGTTTATTTTTTCTTCATCATCAAACTGATTTGTTCTTTTGCTCTCGTGTCTCTTCCACTGAATTTCGTGTCGTCTACCCCAAGACATGCACAAAACTCAGCTCTTTTCAACAAAACTAAAGTGGATGAATCCCTATTCATACACATTCACCAATTTTTTGGGCATGTTTTTGTATACTTGGGTCAGAAACTCTCAAACATCTGCTCTCGTTTTCTACCTTTGCCGAAATTCAAGATGTTGATGGATGCTTCTTCTCCTTCTTCGTCCAACATCCCCGGCAGTGAATGCCATGCGGATGTATTCATCCATGTTGTGGTGTTCATTGTATAGTCTTCGAGAGCAATGATTCTTTCTTGGAGTTTATACACTCCGGTGTCTCTTCATCCTCCTGGCCTTTTTTACGGTCCTCCAGCTCTCTTTTGACCAAACAACCAACAAAGTTCATGATTTTATAATGAGACTGGCGTCTCGATATGGTTAAGTCTGACCATTTTCGTTTTGCCTCCGCCTTATATAGAATATAATGTCTAATTCCTCAAATGGATCACTGATCACAGTGAAAAAATCTTTATGGTAGATGCTTTACTCTCGCTAATCAAACATGCATTACATTTTTTCGGGATTACATATATGTGAGGTGCACAAATTGTGTAATTAGCACGCTCTTAAATTGATCTTCGTTGGGAAAATATATCAAGATTTGATCAAAATTTCCATTTAAAAAACATTCAAAGCCAAAATAATAAAAACGAGAAGTTTTAAGTGGAAAATTTGAGAACAAAATTTCGCATTCTTAATTTGTAGCTGTTAAAATCTCTTGAACTTTTTATCTATCCATTTATCCATCAACAAGATAACTAAATATAATGCTCATCTTGTAGATGAATAAACTCTCTTCATTAAAGCAAAACGAATAAAAAGTTTAGCATCAGCGTCTGCCAATCTTAGACTTAGATGCCCCTAGGCATTCCCATCCTCAAAGATCCAATCAGATTTGTACGGAATTGTAATTAATTAATTTTCCTGTCTATCCATTTCATTTTCATCTGGGGTATATTGATGAATTATGCCGATATTATTTATGAGAGTTTTTTTCATGTTTCGCCATTAGAGATGAAATTCTCGTGAAAAATGACAAATTAATTCAGAAACATTTTGACCTTAATTTGTGCAATGATTTTATTGAATTTCTATGACCAGCCGTGTTCATATTTGCGCGTTTTGCATGGACATCATTAATGAATTTGTAATTGAATAGGGTGAATGGCGATGATTTATGTAGAAAAAAGCCCATCAACCATGTTTGCCAGTGACTTCTCAATGCAATCTCATAATTGCATTCTGCAATACGGTTCTGATCCTGATGCATACAGAAAAGGCGAGATTACAGTGTCATCGTCAAGAAGCAATTTAGGTCAACTGATAACGTTTTCCCAATGAACATTAATTGAATGATTTACGATGACTGGACGATGCTCTGCGGGAAGCGCCTTGCCTAAGAGAGCTTTCACATAAAAATAGGAAAAAAAGCTCACAGCAAGAATATCTGCGAATAATTGGATGGAGATATGGCAAGCATAATTATTCTCCTGCAGTGATTCTAAGTAGAACAGAAATTATCCAACATGTCCTTATCACCCACCGGTAGTCAATTAATATATTTCACTCCAATTCAAACGCGAAAGTGATTTGCTGTGGGATTTTATGGCTTACGAGTGATTTACTCTCTGTGCTGCACAAAATATCGAGGTGGAAAATAATGTGAATACACATATAAGCGCAATAGGAAGATATATAAAGTCAGAGTTATGATTACGAGCTCTTAGTGCATATTGTAGATACGAGCAATAAATAAATAGTTAATGAGTTGAAATTTTATTAACTTTTTTCAACTGCACAATTTGCTTTTCAACTATTTTACAGGGATTTTGGCCTCCAAAGCACAGAATTTACAATTTCATAACATTTTTTTATTTCCAAATCGTATGACACAAATTATTTTTATTGATATTGGGATAACTCGCGATTTACCATTTTTTATTACATTACCTATTTAATTTTCAAATTGTATTAAAATAACTCTGATGGAATTAAACTGCAGTCCAATATCATTTTAATCCATGAAAAAAAAACAGAATAATTGAGGGGATCCTTTCCTGTTTTTAAGCTCTCGAGTAGATCGTTTTGCAAACATAACTTTTGTGAAATTTAGGGGATAAAATTCTTCCCAGATTATATATTCTATCACTAAAACGAATGATAATCTGATTTTCTTTGATAAAGAGCCATTTTTTTGCCAAATCTTCATCTTTTTACCATCTCTTTGATGATATATTCTCCGAAAAATCTGCGCAATTTAATCAAGGAGTTGAAAATCGCAAATTGAAATTCCAGCTTGAAAGGCGAAAACTTGTGTACAGAAGAATCCGTGCCGGAGCGTGCTGAAGTGTATGATTATGTGCACTCTTGAAAGTTTCATGAATCACCCATCTTTTCCCTCCCCTTTCCCCCCTTTTCCCTGACATATTAGTTCTAAGCAACAAAGGCAGGAATTCTTAGCGGAATTCCATAATTTGTGCCTTTTATATTCAAATGAGCACCTTCAGAGTGTCTACACTCCTTATGGTGTACGTACACCGCATCGGGGCATGGAGTTGGGATGAATGTGAAAAGTTCCCGATGAATAACAAAAATCCAATATGTATTATTAATAACAGCACTCGGGGCCACAAAGAAGAGCATCAATCGATGCACTTCACCGTGATCTTCGAGTCAATTAAGCACTATTTGTGTTGCTCCCGTGCGATCGGGTGCCACGAGTGTTGGAGAAGTGAAAACACTCACATCTCCGGAATTAACTCTAAATGAAATATTAATTCTGTGTACACAGTGCTTTATTTGCCATTTTCTCTCTTTCACTCCATCCTATACACACCAATATTTCGTTATATACTTTTTGTGCTGCACTTTCGTCACTTACATCGTCATTTGGGAGTCACCGTCTCATGCACGTTCTTCCGTGTGTCGATGAGGTTCTTTCACCAGCACTCGATGACGCTGCAGGTACATAGAGGTGCCTCTCATGTGACTTACATGGTCGTTCAATGGATATACTCCCGAGGCCCTCGATAGAGAATATTATATTTGAACAAGAGATGGGAGCCTAAGAGGCGACAAGATCAATTGAAAATTGTTTAAAATTAATTGATGTTTGATGAGAACTTTTATTAAAAATATTTTTGTATTATGAGATAAACAATTTATAAAAGAAATATTAAGAAAGATCAATACTATAATCCAAATATCTTTTTTTTT
>CAKKOB020000267.1:0-48616 GCA_918844115.2 Phlebotomus perniciosus | reverse complement strand
TAGTTGTAATATAATAACAGCCCTTATACATACATCAAGGGGGAGATATTATGGTCAGAAGTGGTGTTCTCATGAGTGGAAGTTTGCGAGAGTCTTTGGAAGTGGAAGTGTTATGAATAGAGCTATTGTTTCGGCGTCCAAGAAGCTTTCAGAACATTTTACGAGCTTCTCGAAAATTGTTGAAAGCTTTTGTGTTAAACAATTGATTTAGAACTTCTTGAATTTGTGGAACTTTGAAGAAAATTCCGGAACTTTGAAGAAAAGTAAATAAAAATTTTGTTCAAAGCTTTCTAAAGCTTTTTTTCAAAGCTCTTTACAGCTTTTTCAAAGATTTTTTATGGTTTTCTTTTAAAGCTCTTTTAAGATTTCTTAAAAAGCTTTTTAGAGGGTTTTTCAAAGCTCTTTTGAACTTTCTTACAAAGCTCTTTGAAACTTCTCTTAAAAGATCTTTTAAACTTTCTTTTAAAGCTTTTTAGAGCTTCCTTTCAAAGCTCATTAAAGCTTCTCTTTAAAGCTCTTTTAAGCTTCCTTTCAGAGCTATATAAAGCGTGCTAGAATTATTGGGAAATTTTTTTAACCATAATATCACCACCTTGCTACATATATACATATAGTAGGTATATATTTATAGGTATTATAAACTCTTGTTTTTCCACTAACCTTTATCATCTTCATTCATATGACCAATTTTGTCTACATATGTGTCATATTGGACAGCTTGTCTGAATGCACATAGTTGTAGAATGCTCTCTCCATCCTTCTAAACTCCATGTTCAGTGCTTCACTGGATGCCGGAGACACAGGAAGACGAAGGGGGCCTGCGAAGGCGCAAAAAGAGGGCGAGTCAGAGCGCAAAACATGCACATAATGTAGGTTCAGAACGCCTTCTGTGTTTCTGATGGGCCAAATATCGATCCACAACTTACCCCCTCGTGAGCCATAGTCACACATTTAATACATCATGGGCGAATATAATAAATTTTGGGATGGAATTTCTTCTCCATCTTCTTTTGCCAAAGACAATCCACCAAGAGTGATATCCTGTTAAAAATTCAACCAACATCATCCAATGAAATCCATTGCAATTAATTTCTCAAGAATAGAAATAAAAATGGGCGAAATTTTATACAATTTTCTCTACCACTGATTACTAAATCGATGTCTATATGGAAATTATGAGTGACCTTTCACCTTTCCGGGGGAGCGAATAATTTCCATCTTGACGAAATTTGTGGTGTAAAAGCTATATATACACGAGACCCATTCTCCGCCCAACACATATCATATTCCCAAAAACTTCGTCCTTCCCTCATACGAGAACTTTCAACGAGAAACGCTCCTCTGTAATTAGTGAAATTTGACTTGGAGCAATCCTCTGTGCTGAGCTTTCCACGAAAGCTTCCTATATCAAGTTCTTGACCAGACTCCCAACTTATGTGCATCATTAAATACACGTGAACTGTGGCATATAGAGGAGAAACTTAACACGTGCAATAATTAAAACTTGATTTATTTCAAAACATGTCGAGTGGTTGGAAGTCGGAAGTCAGCATGATATTTCGCAGGATTCTACAAATTTTATCCAACTACTTGGGTTTGACTATATATATACTCATCCATTAATTTCTCTCTCTCAGCTTAGAGATTGTAGGAAGATAGATGCAGGAATTGGAGCATTACAGGTGGATGATTAGGTTAATTTGTAAGCAAACACTTTGCTTAACATGTAATTCGAATATATGCGGTTTTGCTGGTTTTGCTGGTTTTGCATATGTAACGACAAACGTTTGCATTAAAAAAGAGACATAAAATTTATGACTCGTTTCGGACTTTTGGTAACCCATATTTTGCTAGCGACATATATAAATTTCTTACGTCCTGGCAACAATGACAATATCGATTATAATCTCTCGTCCAGCGAGGACTCACCAAGTTCATCTCATAATCCCTCCGAAAATACATAAGGGACAAGTGGGATTGTCACCCACCAGAGTTGGAGGGAAAAATTATGACATCTGGACATTCTGACACGAGTATGGTGTGGTTTAGATTGAAACCCACTTGGCAATTACTCCATTTTCCCGCTTCGACTAACGATGCAGTGGACAAAATCTGACAATTGCAAATCCTCTGCTGCTCCAAAAAATGATTAATTTCCCTAACTTTGTCTGTTTCAATACTGTGCATGTCTGATGAATGGATTGAAGGATCATTTGCCAGAGATTGAGAATATTCCACCCATGCAAAAACAAACAAAATAATTGGTTGGAAATTTGTGAGAAATTGTGCTGAAATAAGCAATTTTCAGAATAACGAGAGAATTGGAAGAGCTGCATTTCCCCCAAAGACTTTTCTCTCATTTGAATTTCAACAAATATTAGTGAACACTTATATACGGTCATATCAAAATGAAAGACAAACACAAACCAATCGAGAATGTTGGTCTTTGAGATTCTAAAGAATCTCAAGAATGTTCAATGCAAACTCGCTGAGAGACGATGATTTCTCAGTTGAATTCCTCCCTGTCGTCAATTGGGAAATCGCGTTGGAAGATCCTTGGAAAATCTTATTGACTTCTTGAGGAATTCCCCCTACATTTTATTTTGAATTTACAATTGAAATTAGGTGAGCTCTTTTCTTATTTTCTTTCAATTCCATATACCAAAAATGGATCATGTGTCGCCTGAAGAGAAAAATAACACTCGAAGACGAGACAGAGAGTGCACAAATAGAATTTTAAGTTATGGCGCACCATGTGAAATTGAGAGAAAAAAGAGACATTTTATACTGAGTCAATCATCACTTTATATATGATTGAATTTTTTTTTCACAAGCACAACAACTCACATTTTCTACTCAGTTCTTGAAAGGACAAAGACCCCATTTTCACAAGAATTGTTCACATATGAGGCTTCAACAAAATAATGTATATGTTTGCTTTTCAGGCAAGGGATGGGCGCTTTTTCTGAAATCTCTATGAATTCTTTACGACTTGGAGCGTAGAGAATATGATAAGGAATGAGATTTTGAATTATACAATGATTTCAGAAATAAATTTGACAGGAAAGCAATAACTGACAGATGTTTTAAACCTTTTTATCCGTTTTATGAAGATATATTTTTCCATTTATTAATAATTAATTATTATATATTTCAATTTAACAAAAAAATATTTTTAATAACAAGGATTAAACAAAATCCTTGATATTATTGAAAAGAAAACATCTTCTATATCTTTATCTCATTATTTTTCCCAAATTAAACTTCATAAATGTAATTAAGAATTTACTATATGTTCAAGAACTTTATGAAATTTTAATTAAAATGTTTAATTAAAGAAGCATTTCACTATTTTATCAACTTCCAGTGAATTTTTCTTTAAAAGTTCTAATAGTGTAAAAATAAAACTTTCAAAGTTGAAAGTTACGATGCGTTTTCCATTCGGTCAATCTCGACAGAATTCTGCATACAACTTTTATATAAAAATAAAAATATTACAAAATTCCAATAAATTCCAAAGCACTGCATCACAACATTGCACCAATCTCTTCTTGACTTGAACATAAACTTGAGAATAAAGTGGTTTTTTCACGCAAAGATTTATGTCGAGAACAAAATGTAGAGAATCCACCCGTCTCTCTGAAGACGCCTCAGTGATAGTTGAAAGTTTTATTTGGGCGACAGTGTTCCCCCATAAAATATGCAGGGTGTCGAAATAAAGAAAAGAAAACCCACATAGATCCTTTTCAACATCGAAAACCCTTGACTTGGAAAAAAATTGTGTGTGTGATAAATGGCAAAATAATTAATCTGACATGCACAAGTGTGGTTCCCCCTTCGCAGAATTCCTCTATGTGGTAACTTCTTTTCCTTGATATTTGGAGTTTGAGGACGACAGTATTAAATTTGACTCCGGGCCGACATTGTCCCAACATCTTGCCTTTTTTCCTTCATCCTCGAGGGTTTAGCGAATACAATAGGGGGATTTTTTTATGTCCGACATGACTTCTTTTTTCATACAGAGCTAAAGAAGCCATAGGGCGCGCATGATAAAATGTAATTTATCAAGAATCTATCCACTCTGTATACTGATAATTTTACCATACATATTCCAGTCTCGGGTATAATGGTATATGTGCATCTGGAGGGTGGAAAAAAATGCCACATCCACTGAATTTCTGACGACAAAAATCTCACCCTCCCACCGCTGCAGTCTTTTCATTTTTCGAAACAGTTTTACCAAATTTATGATATTCGGGGTGACCCCTCCCATCCATCCTCGACTTTACTCTCTCACATCGCACTTGCACGACTTAACCCATCGAGTATTTATACGCTGGAGGATATTTTTTCCACTTCTCACATGAGTGTCTAACCAGAGGGAAGTTAGAAAAAGAGGTTCTCTCTGAGGACATTATAGTTTATTTAATTTCAACAAAAATTATATTTTTTTTTCATGAACAAGGAAAAGAGAGACAAAACACAGACCATCGTTGTGGCAACATAATACAATTTCAAACATTGTCTGCACGACAGGGATTTACGGAGATTTTTATTTTATTTACTCTTCAGCATCTATCTTGTCCACTAATCTGATTGAAAGCCATACGAATTACACTCGTCATTCTTCATTACACGTCCACCATATAGATTGTATTTCTCCAAATTCACTGCCACATCTACCCTGAATCACCAGCATTTTCCCTCAATGCTTGTGATATACATACACTCATCAATTGTATTGACTTGCATTGCTTTGTGGCAGAAATTTCCATAGGAAAATACAAACAATGTTATAGAGATGAATAAATAGCACTATTTGCAGCATATTTTATCATTGAGTAAAAGGAAAATTTATCATGGTCCGAATGGATATTGAGAATGTTTAAAATTTGCAGTTGAAGATAGTTTTCAAAATTGATGATTCGGTTGATCTATGATAGAAATTGTTACTCAAATAGGATTGAGAATCATCTTGAAGATGAACTGTATATAATATTTCTCAAAAGATTTTCAAAAAGGCAAAAAACTTACATTAAAAATTTATTTGATAAATATTATTCAAATATATAATGATACAAAAATATATAATTGCGTTATGCAGACTAAAATAAAAAACTTTAAAATACTCGAAAAAAAATCAAATTTTAGAAATTAATTTTGCATTTTCCGTTGAAATTCTCTGAAGTGTAGTTTTTATGAAAATTTGAAGAGTTTTGAAGAGGTACCACTTCCAAAAATGCTCGCGAATTTAAATTCAAATGTAATACCATCTTCTAGCTAATAATTCTCCCTTGCAAACTAAACGCATCAACCGCTGCATTCACAGCTCTATTCTGTTTATAAAAAGCTGCACTTTATATTATTGTTTTGTTTAACTAAATATTCAGCATACCTCAAAACTGATTGAATGCAATCCACCATTATTGTGGTGTGCAGATTTTGATGAATCCTTGATTAGATGCACTCTACAGGCTTAAATTGAGGGACTACCGCTGAGTGCTCATGCAATGTCGATAATTGAATTGAATGCCTCAAATGATGTAGAATTCAAGTGAGAAGACAATGCACAAATTTCAATATGCGACTGCTCTTATACGCCTAACCATGTGAGAATTGAATCCTGAGGCGAATGCTCTCGAGGCCAAAACTCAAATTCTCGCTGGTGTTCTCTCTTCAAAATTGCTCCATTTACTTCTTGCATTCTGTGGCTTCTCAGCTGTACATAGGAGGCATTAGTAGAGGAGTTCTCGAATGGGGAAGACGCCAAAAAATTTACTGCAGCACATTTTCACATATTGCTCGCGTGAGAAGGATGGTGACACATTTCTCAACATGTGTGTTCCACATTAGAATGTCTAGTGCGGGACTCGAGAGTACAAAGAACCCACCAAGTAGATACATGATGGTTTATTTACTCATTTGCTGTATTCCTCGCAGTTGAGTTTTAATTAATAAAGTGCCGACTGACGGATGTTTTTCTATACCATATAGCGATACCATTTGATATCCACATGGCATTTGATAGAGACGTCGAAGACAGATTTTTTCTCAGTCATTTTGTCCCAGAGTGCACATTTCAAACCATATGCAATTGAGAATTTCTTAGAAGTTCTGAAGCAGCGTTTAATTGTTTAAGTGGCGTATTTTCTTTCAGCTCCCGAGTGAGCCTCTTGAGTGCATGTTTGTATTTTTCATAGTGTACATGGGGACTCATTGAAAATTTAGCAATTTGCCGAGAATGCACTCAAATCCATTTATAATCGAGAGTTCTTGTCTGTAGCTCAATGTTTCTTTGTCTAAATGGAGTAATTTAGCAATTTTTCCTTCTCCAACATTTTATGGAACTTTTTGTTTTACTTTAGTGACAAAT
Source organism: Phlebotomus perniciosus (assembly GCA_918844115.2). Taxonomy (NCBI): domain Eukaryota; kingdom Metazoa; phylum Arthropoda; class Insecta; order Diptera; family Psychodidae; genus Phlebotomus; species Phlebotomus perniciosus. Next base: position 42,243 of record CAKKOB020000267.1, on the reverse strand, counting down.
TATCTTGATGTCAAGTAACGAAATTGAATCTTTAGTCATATCTTTCGCCACATTTACAATACTGTTGGACCGCAAAATATTTAGCAGTCTAAAAATATTAGTTGGTGTTTAAAGATCTATGAAATCTGCTTGTGAAACTGGCGCTAAATTAACAAATTAAAGTCGACCTAACTGTGGAAAAAAGTTTATGAGTGTCTCTTTAAGTGACTGCTCGAAACCATAAAATTAATTTAGTGTCGACAGAAGAGCACCTTGTCATGATTGCACTAATTTTTTTAAAATTCAATTAAAGTGTCAAAAGGCTCAATGTTTTTTCTCGCTGCAGGAGTTAGTCTCATTTCTCAAAAATTAAAAATAAAAATATCAACAGTGAGGCTGAAAAGGAGAAAACGTTGGATAAGAGCCAATTAATTTTAAGTTTCTATCGTTTCTATATATTTGTTGTTGCATCTTCTTTGGTACTGACACTCCTTGTATGAGGAAAAGGAATGGCTTAAGGGTCTCTGAAGGTGGGATTGAATTAAAAAAAACTCTCGTCACTGTCCTCTCCAAGTTGAATAGGGTGACTTGGTACTGTGGGAAATTTTACACCCTCAAATGGAAAATTTTCTCTAAATAGCCATAATGAAATGTTGTGAATCATTTTCAATTTTCAGCGACGCGCCATTCAGCAAGTTCTGGTAACAATTCAATCTGACTCAAGTTTTAATTTACAATTACAGAACTTCCAAACGACTTAACTTTTGCCCTTTCCCATCTCTTTTTCTCGCGCGCGTTGCACTGGGAGATATCGACGGTGTGGCCATAGTAAAATGGAAATCGCTACTCTTTTGCTACATTTTCAGCTGGGTGTGCATTGAAATCGGAATTATCAGAGACTTTACATTTATTTTAATCAGGAAGCTCCTTCATTCTTGTGCAAACCTGCTACAGTCTCCGCCTCTTCAGCTCTCCTGATGTAATTAATATGTATGTTGAGATACAATTTATATAGGAATGGACTGTGGGCACTGCATTCTCCTCTTCATGAACAATGCAACTTACATTTATCAAACAGGGAGATATTTAGTGTTTGTTTAGTGGAGGCCACTATATATGCGTGAAGCAAGTTGAAAGACCATAGGCTAATACCATATTTCCCAGTTTGAGGGTATTTTTTTCGCATTTCTGGAAACAAACAAGTGAAGATTAGGAATTAGGTAATAAAATTATATTAGAATATTTTGTGAACCTCGAGCAATTTATTTTCTTAAATTCTCGGCCATAGACGTTTTACATTGTTTACAAACACAGAAACTGAGAAGAGCTTAAGAAATTTGCCGGAAAACTTTTTTCTGTGAAATCACTTCGAAGTCCTTATTTCCATTGAATGAGAAATTCTCACAATATCATATTTTTCTGTCTTTTAAAAGTGGATATCAAAAGAAAGTTCATGCAGTAGCTTATTTATTTCACAATTCCGGAAAATATTTTCCTCAAAAGTCTCCGTCGCAGGAAGGAAAGAGGACTAAAAGAGTGTAAGAAGTTATTTTCGCTAATTTTTTTTCTTCCACTTCTTTGTACACATCACCCTTCGGTAAAGGCAATGTCGATGGATGGGGATGAATTGTGAGGGTTGGATATATCTAAGATTGTGGCACAATAGGAAATAAGATGACGCATCATTTTCTCTCTTTTTTCTGTACAATATCTAGAGAGAGAGACTTGGGGGAGGAGATTTGAAAGTTAGAAAGTCATGTAAAACCCCAAAATTCACTCCCTTACATCAATCCATTTAAATTAAAGGTGCCCCATTTGCATGATCTCTTGCCCTCTTGTTCTCGGTCCATGCTCTCGAGAGTGGATTCTGGGAAAGGTGCTACCGTTTAATTTTCCCAATTTTGATTAATAGAGGGTATTCTGGTCTGTGGTGGAAATAAATCAGTCTGACTAGGAGTAACCCAACATTATGGATTTTCTATTAATTTGTCAGGCAAAATTAATTTTGTCAATGAACGACTTTAAAGACAAAAGTGTTTAAATTTTGTAAAGTTATCTCACTTTATTCAATTTAATCCAATCTAATGGCGTAACAAAAATTTTAAATTCATATTCAGAGTTATATGCTAATTTATCTGCTTTCATTCATGTTGGGGTAAAATCTTTGGGTAAAATGGGTGGGATTTGAATTCTCTTTTTTTTCTCCCTTTGTGACTATTTTATGGATGGTGACGAAGGCATTGAGGAGTCCCATCAGGCAAAAGGATGTCTCTTGACGAAGAGAGCAATTACTAGCCATCGATTGAGAGTGTACCCATGTTGTGGGTGAGCTTAGACATTCAATTTCATCTGCACAACATGGGATTTCGCTGGCAAAATGGGTGTAACCAGGAAGGGAATATTGTAGTCAATAATATGCAAATGCGCTGGATGATGCTTCGAAAAGTGTATCAGAGTGCAATTAAACATTTCACCAGAGAAAGACACGAGAGGCTGCTCCATTGAAAATGTGAATATATTAATTTTGTGTCGAAATAAAGATCTCGTTCAATTTGCAATTCAATATCGGTTGCAAGTGATAATTTGCAGCGGTAAAATTGCCTCGAGAATATCTCAAATATTTCATTCTATGGGAAACTTTGGTGATTTTCTACATACTGTAATTAGCAAATTTTAATTAATCTCCATATTGATTAATTAATCAAAAGTTGTCCTCCAAAATTCTCGCCACAGGGTGGATGGAGGGGGATGTTTTCAAAACTTCTCCCCACGTGAAATAAGGGCTGACTTTCCTGATTTCTGGGGGATGCATTTTCGTGTATTTCCAACTGGGGGAGTTTGTTTTGCAAAGGTTGTAATTTTAGAAATCACACAACCATTTCACCTACGTGAAAATTCATGGTTTCCCTGACGAAGGAATGACGTATGATGTTTTTACACGCCAGTTTCTGGGATTACACATTAATGCATTTTGCTTGTTTATAACCAACCGCAGAGTTGAACAACGGCAAAAACTCCTTAATTAGAATGCTGGAGTCTGCGGGGATAAACCAGGCGGGAAAAACTCCCCCACTTAAGAGGCAAGGTGCTAATTGTGATTAGTTCATTTCTATGCTTCTCGCTGCTTTTTGCAACACTCTGCAAATTACTTTTGATTTTTTCTCGCGACCACTCTATCGAAAGTGAAGGAGTTATCATGGTAGTGTCATGTTCCAGATTGGCGCGTTTTAATACACGTAATATATTCTGTTTTTCTTGCAAGCAACATGGCATTCAAATTAGGTTTCTAATCTGTCTTTTTGCTGTTTGAATTTCTCACACAAACGAAGACCATGATCACCGCAATGCATCGAAGCTGGATGTCAGAGAAGAAATTGATGATGGGGTGAGAGAAGAATTAACCTTCCGTGTGGATGGATCGGATGGCTACACTCGCATGTGTTATGACCGCATGACCTAATCACGTCTCATCGATTTAAAGCGTGAAATTTTACACTCGCTCATGCACCATCCAACGTCAGGAGCAATATTCTTCTACCAGCAGCAAACACAATATGTATAAAATCTTGAAAGAAAATAGCGCCAACATGCAATGGCTCTAGTGTCACTTGCAATGTACCATGAGTGTCTCTAATTGCAGACATTCTGATGGTATCGGCGTGCTGGTGAATGATTGCACATTGATAGTCACTGGGAATAAAGGGGGTTTCTAATGGGGAGAAAATGGGGGATTTTCTGTATACCCAGAAGTGGATGAAGGGGGGTAATTTAGCAAATTATTGCAAGAGATTTCATCTGCGAGAGTGCCAGCATAAATTTGCATATTATTTTTAATGTGAATGGCAAGGAGAGAGATCCAACATATAAGGCACTCTAATGGCAGAGAGAGGGAGTAATTGACATATATTCAAAGTTGTAATGGAAGAAAATTCTTGAAAAGTTTTTCCACATGCCAAACGAGCCCCTTAATCATGGGAGTACACCATTAATTAATGCGAAACCATGAATAGCTATGGTATTTCTCTTCTCGCACCGAATGACGTTCCTCGGGAATCACAAGTCATTGAATCACTGGCAGAATTATTAACTTTATACAATGTATTCAGATACCGGAACTAACTAAATAGCTCCAAACACCCAACCTCATCTCCCATGCAAAAACCATATTCTCACCCTCCCCCGCAGCCAGGATGACTTTTAGAGCATGAGGAAGAAAAACACATTGAGCTTCCTTTTCGTGGTTGCGGTAATTTATATTTCTTCGCAACAATTCACAGAAACTGCCATGAAATGTCGAGGGAAAATATTATGAGAGTCACGAGAAGATTTTCAAGTGATATCTCTTCTCGTCTTTTTCATCTCAATTTACACACTGCGCGACCTTTGACACATTCTTGATGGGTATCTTTTTTGCTAAATATCTTCGTCATTATGGGGATACTTTCGCGGGAGGCCAAAATTAGCACCTCGGACGGGAAGTGAAGCCCTAAAGGTGGAGAAGACTTTATCATGAAGGATAATCATCCCGGGAAATTTCTGAGACATCATATAACTCTAATTGGGACGCTTGAGATACCTCAATATTTTCCAATAAATTATGAGCACATAAATTTCCTTCCCAAATAACTCCCTTATCTATAAATTCAAAGCTGTAATTCCCAAGCTCTTATTTAATGGTTGGGGAAACACCTTTTCATCTTCCAAATTGAAAGCTTGCATCTTAAATCTATACTCCAGTGGAAGCGCATTTCATCTTTGAAAACGTGGAGTATCAAAGAAATATCTCTCACTTCACGAATTCAATAAATTGTCCGATTAATAGAAATTTGTGAGATGAAATGGACCAGTACGGGAATTCTTCTGTGAGGCGTGTGAGCTGCTTATCAGGGAAGCTTAAGTGACTTCTTGAACGGTATCTGAATCCAAATGACCCTCTTTCTCGTGCTTCGGCTTATGCATTTTGTGGCTCATTTCTCTTGAATGCCTTTTCGATCAATTTCTGGAATCTCAACTCCGCCAGAGGTGCTCCTTCGTCTCCGTCCTGAGCGTCCTTTTTCCGCCACCGAATGGCCTCTTGCATCTCATTTAACTTCCCGGTTCACGCAAAAGTAAATTCCACCTCGTATGGAGAGAAAATCCTTGGGAGATTTTAATATGAAAATTTCCAGTTGGGGGATTACCATTAAAATTGGCTTAAGGTATACAAAGTGATCTGCTTTGCAAACATTTTATGCAATAAAACTCTCGTGCGAGATGATAAATAGTCCACGCTGGTTTTCTCCAAGTCTTCGTGAATGAGAAATTTTATGTGGTGATGTTATGAATAATATAACGGACAAAATCAATTATGTTGCGCCTTTGTGGAGGTTTACCCATGAATTTATCAATAAGCTGTTTGGCATTCTTACAAAAGCTCCTCTCTTGTTGACAATCGAAATCATTTGAATAAAAATCTGGCGTATATATTTGTCGATATAAGCGTTCATGCTGGATGATTTTCTATCTCACCGTGAAAAGCGATTATTTTCGCAAGTCATGACGAGACACAATTCAATAGTCAAAATGTTTCTCTTCTGGATCTACAGCAAAAAAAATTGGTATAAATTGTTTGTTGTGTCACGAAGTGGTATTTTTGGGATGAAGAAGAAAGCAGCACAGGGGCTGATAGATTGCTAGAAGTTGCAAATTTGTGGGAGATCCGGCACATTCAAATTTATAGAGATGCTTGTGTAATCAAGCAGTTTATATGGTTTTGTATTATCTTTGAAATTGGACCTTCAAGATTATATAGTCGCATTTCAAGAAGTTGATGAGAAGCCTCTTGAGTAAATCGAGGAATATTGCGAGATTTCTCCAATTCCTCTCAATCTTTAATTATTCCCCACGACAGATTATTGTCAATAAAGAAAGCAGCAAAGCATTCGATTGTCGCTCTATAAATGGATTTTCACTCGTAGGTTATTTGCTGTTAATACCCACTCGAGATGGTGGATTTAGGAGGGGTGTAAAATGTGAGATAAAAGCTTCTTAATTACACGCTATTGACGACTTGTATCGTCCGGAAGAGAGAAAAGAGAGACTTTCAAGAGATGCTGAAGAAGGGAAAAGTGCCATAAAAAATACCACTCACGCCATATAGACAGAGAATTAAATTCATTTGACCCAATTCATATTTTTCACCTTCCTCGTTTGCTACACCTCCCAGTCAAAGAAAAAATTATGCGAGAATTCGTGAAAGAGAGAAAAATGTGTACATACATATCCCACTCGTGAGACGGTGTACTTGCACCTGGGGTACATGATAAAATCGAAAAATGAATAATACGATATCGCACTCTTCCTCATCCTCCTTCGCGTGGCGCAACGCTGAAAGCACTCACCGTTTTCTCTTGTCTGCTAACACAGGTTTCGCTGCTGCTGTGGAGGTTCACTTCGAAACACCGGACAGTGGCTTCTTCCTCAAGCACTCACCTCGCCAGCCCGCGTCCGACATCACCTCCTCCCATCAATCTGGCGTTCGCATCAAGAGCAACCAGGAGTCCATTCTCTCGGTGGATCGATTCACCGTGGTGCAGACAACTCAGCCCGTCTCCATTCGCGCCAGCTACGGTCCCTTCTCCACCAAGCAGACCGTCCCGGCGCGCTACATTGTGCCAGATGTCGTGGAGGCGCAACCAGAGCACATGCAGGTGAGCCGAAACTTCCTTATTACCATCGTGATTCATGCACTTTTTTTTTGGTTCGCCAATTCCTTTTGGTTCATTTGCATTGCGGGTTACTCCAGGCTTAATACGACCCTTTTTTCTGCCCAGCAAAAATTCTGCAAGTCATTTTTCATCCACAATTGTGGGTGGAAATTAAATATTTTTGAACAAGTTTTAAGGAATCGCCCACTCGTTTTCCGGTTAAAGAAATTTTCAATAAAACAATCATGATTTTCATGCATATTTCAACATCTTGCTAAAAGTGTTAACCCCATGAATTGGGCAATTCATGAAAATGTTTTTGGATACAATTAAAATGTATCTTAGCGATCAGTGGAGACCCACCTTTAAGAAGTAAAATCAGTTGCTGTTCTATTGGAATGAGTCTTGAAGATTTTTGAGTACAAATCACGATTATTGTGAATTGTATGTAATAAATAAATTGCTCACGACACAGACGATGAAATCACATATAAGGCAATCGAATTCAACACTAATTGAAGACTCTGACTAAGGGGTTGATTAATGAATAGTAATCAAAGGGGGTTTCGTATGATGTAATATTTAGTTGTTAATTATTTCTCAAAGATTTCCTTCTTACCTCTTAAGGTATTCCAGGAAAAGTAGTTTACATTTAAAAGCTGAAATAATCTGCATAAATTCTTTTGTCAGGATTGGAAGATCAGGGATAAGTGTCGAATTTTGTGCCTTGGAATATTTAATTGGAACTTGAATTTAACTATTCATCCAAGGGAGAGATATTATGGTCATAAAGACATACACTACTTCCGGTTCTTCTACATTTTGTTGAAAAGATCCCCAAAGCTCCAATTCGAAAGCATTGAAGAGCTTTCATCGTATCAATTTTATTTTAAATACAAAGCCTTCTAAAGCTTTTAAAGAAACTTTTCTAAAAAAAGCTATCTAGCTAGAGCATTCTAAAAGAGTTTCTAGTAAAGCTTTATTTGGAGCGCTTTCTCAGAAAGCTTTTGAAATAAGTTTTCTAAGTAAGCTTTATAAAAAAAAACTGGCTAAGAAGGGTTTGTAAGCTTTCGAAGAAAGGTTTGTAAGCTTTCGAAGAAAGGTTTGTAATCTTTCAAAGAAAGGTTTGTAAGCTTTCGAAGAAAGGTTTGTAAGCTTTCGAAGAAAGGTTTGTAAGCTTTCGAAGAAAGGTTTGTAAGATTTCGAAGAAAGGTTTGTAAGCTTTTGAAGAAAGGTTTGTAAGCTTTTGAAGAAAGGTTTGTAAGATTTCTGTGAAAGCTTCAAGAAAAGTGCAAAGCTGTCCAGAATTTTCAAAAACTTAGCGAAAACTTCAAAAGTTCTAAAAATTATCGGAAAAACTTGTAAATTTTCCAGATTTTTAAATGCTTGTAAACTTCTGTAAAGCTTTACATCAATTTTAGAAGCTTTCAGCTAATTAGTTTACATTTTTCAAAGTTTAGGAATTACCATAAAAGCTCCTGAAAGTTTTCAAAAGCTCTTAAAAAAAACTTGCAAGCCGCTGTGAGAACTTCCCAAAGTTCCAGCTCTCCCTTGAAAGCTTTCAAAATTACTTGCTCTTCTAATCCATTTCTTAAAGCACCCACGTATTTCCATTCAAATGTACACCACTTCTAACCATAATATCTTCTCTTGCATTCAACGATAAAAAGGCAAAACTTTTTTTCTATAATATAAATATAAACGTTAGGTATGTAATTTTACATTGTTCTTTTCAAGATTGCAAATATCGCTGAATAATTCAGGTTTTATGGTAACCACACTTGAAGCACTCAACTGTTTAATTTTATTTAATACTTTAACTTCAATCTTTGCTTCAGTTTTGCCAACTCGCGTAAGCGAATTCTCGAGTATGTGAGCTTTTCATCCCTTTATTTATGTTTCAGTAATTCTATCAAAAGACACTTGAAAAGTACTAAACAACTTAAAAAGTCTTGTTGATACACTCTGCGAGTGTTCTCGCATTTTCATTGAGATTTTGGGTTGGCGCCAGCACGAAAAGTGCAGCACGATTTGCAAGATCATTCCTCAAGGAATGGGTGGAATGGAAGTGTTTGCAAGAAATGGAGAAAAAAGTCTTTTCCTCTTCGTGGAGTTTTGCTCTCTATGAACTTTGAGGTGAATAGGGCATCTGTCCATCTGCTATTTTCGTAAATCTGCTGCTGAGGATTCTGGATGAAGTGCCTGTTTATTTAGCAGTATTTCACATGATGACATGAGTAAAATACCAATATTTGTGCTTCCCTGGTACACATGCTTTTGTTTGTCCAACTCCTGAAATGTGTGACCATACTCTCTTGCAGAACGCCACTGCGGCCCTTATGGACTTGCAGCAATCGAACATACATCTAGACATATCAGCCCACCTGGTGCGCACCTCAATCCCACGCGACTCGCCCGTTCTGCGGGTCCTCTTCCATGCCGGCGCGGATCCGGGGGGACATGTTCAGCGCCAGAAGATCTGCGTACTACTCCACGTGGCCATGGGCTCCAGAATGCCCCTCAAGGGCCGCTGCATGCCCGAGGGAGAGGATGGCGTCTGCGTGGCTGAGGTGAGATGGGATTTCCGCCAAATTCAAAGGATAGAAAATTTATTTTCCCAATATTTCTTGATTTTGTTAGGTGATTGTCCCGTCGAGCTGGTGGCCTCCACTCCCGCCACCGGACAAGGACGGTCGTGGCTCTATTCCGCCAAAAGTGCCGCAGAGACTCGTTCAAGTGTCGTACAGCGTCTTTGAGCCACCCACCAGGAATCCAGAACAGTGTGAACCCAAAGTACAAATCCAACCATTAACACCATTCGCTCAAGTAAGTACGAGGCGTCTCTTGGCTTATTGCTGAGCATAAACATGTAATACTGGTACACTGTGCTATGAAAAATAATTGCTCCAATGCAGACATTCCTCTAGTGCTCCCAATTAGCTCCACGCTGTGTGAGGGTGCGACGTTGGGGCTTTTTTTTCGAGAAGGGCGGAAATGGATGCAAATAAGCAATAATCACGTAGGGAATATATTTTTCTTTTGCCCCCATAGAAATATCAATAAATGTCCTTTGAGGATTGAGCACAATTTGAGGGGAAAATGGGTCGACTTGGGGATGAGTTTAATGTTTCTTTTTTACAATAAATTCATAATTTATCGCCTAAATTATTTAACATAAAAGTTTTAGCACAATTTATGTTCCAACAATTTATTTTTATCCACATAAATGAATTTTCTCTTAATGTCGGATTGTTAGCTTATCAGCTACATTAAATACTCTGAATTAATTTATTTAACATTTTTTTCTCTCTTTATGTATGAACACACGAAAACAGCTTATAAAAACGACGATGAAAGCGAGACTTTTCCATGTAAGGTTCCATTTGTGAGTTCAAATTGCGAATTTGTATTATTCAAGACTGTATGAAAGTATGGATAATTCAAATTTGAATTTCTTCTCTCTACTTTTTCCGCGCACAATCCTCATTTCAATAATTCAGAAGAATTACAATCAGATTTGCTTCCACTGGGCCACATATCAAAGTGAAGAGGGGGAGGGCGAGAGAGAGAACTTTTTCAGGAAAATGCTAATTTTATTCCTTTGACGGGACTCACAGAATCTTCAGTCATGGCAAATTTTTCATTTATACCATCCTTGCCCCTTGACTGTAATTGGCGCAAGGAGTTGAATAAAGTGAAGGAAAATTGCATAAATTTTGCTACAAATATTTGATTCATTTTGCATAATTTTATTGTCAAACAAACATAAAGCCTTGCATAAAGCGGCTGTTGTTTATTTTGGACGCTTCGAAGGGGCGAATAGAGATCGTGATTAGATTGGAGAGGGGTTAATATAATCAACATATGAGTGCAAATGCACTGAGAAGTATTGGATTTAGAATTTGGATGATGTTAAACTGTGTTGATGTTAATGTTTAAATCATTTTTTAACGCCAGTGCAGAGCCATAGGAAAGCAGACAATATGATAATTTGCCAGTATGTTTACATTGTGAAGAAATGTTATTGTATACATACATTATACAACACAATGCCAAACAATGTCGCTAATATGAATTTCATCTGCATTTTGCAAATTAAAGCTCTTCTCATGCGTTAAACACTTCTGGGTATAATTTTCATACAATTTGCTTATATGGATATTAATCCCAGATTTTACATAAAAGACCACAAATTCAAATCAAAAGATCTCTCATGTGTCCGTAAATAAGAAAATAAATAGTAATGAAACTTGTGGCTCGAGAATTTTGGCAGAATCGTAAATTTTTCCACCATCACGTCCTTCTTCTCAAGTCACATAAAATTTTATACCTCTCCGGAAAAGTTGCAGTGTATATTTTATTGCCAGATCCGCCTTTTTGTTGGCAAGAGATGTATCTGATAATCGATCTTTCTCTCTCACTAAATTGTCTTACTCTTCTATCAAAGAGCACTTTTGAAAACTTGTCGATTAAGGATTTTGACTCTGTAAGAAGTTTTATAAAATTTTCCACTCGAAATTTTTTCAATTAAAAACTGTCCTTAGAATGTTAAAATTTTAGCAAACGTTTTAATATTCAAAACTCTAATTTTTGAAACAAGTTTTGTATAAAATAATGAAAATTTTATGGTCTCTAATTTTGAAATCCCTTATAATTTGACCGAATTTTGTGAGTGACATTTAAAAATGAATTATTATAATTTGTGGCTGGTGTTACTTCTCATTGCTGTGCTTTTTTGGATAATTATTTCTGATGCCTGATTATAAGCTTGGTATTATGAATTCAAAAAAAAACCTTCTGAATTCTTCTCTTAAAATTCAACAAAAAAAATCTCAAATCAATAACACTTTAATGAGTTTTCCTGGCAACATGTAAAAATTTCCTGAAATTGAAAGTACCAGAGAAATAACTATAACTTTTTCACTCATAGTTTGCTAATAGAAGAGCAATTTTTGCTAGTGCGAAAGGCTCTCATTTCCATCACGTCAAATAAATTGACTATTAAAGTTTATTTGATGTTGTTTAAAAACATATGCAAAAATTGTAATTTTAACCACAGTGACTGGCTTTTAATATGTTTTTTTCAATTGAAATTGGCAACTTTAAAAATTTTATCTCACGGAAATTGGATGTGTTCGGTCGCAAATGCTGATAAAATTCCACATGAATGAGCTTTTTGCCCTTTTACAGTGATGAGACATCAAGATTAACGTAATATTTTTCGTAATTGCTTCCACTTTTTTGTGGCTATACAGTATGTTTTTTATTTATTTTTGCTGTGGGATTTTTCGAAATTGTGTTATAACAATAATTGGGGAAAAATTTATGACACCTTCCTTCCACCCTTCTCCGTTTTAATAACAGAATTACAATTTCCTTGTAATTGTATGTAAATTAAACGGGGAAAATGTCAGGGCGGGGAGCTTTTTGAGCTTTTACGGAGATTGGAGAGAAATTGCACGAATAGGGGGCAATTAAGTAAAGTTGGATTAAATATGCAAGAGTGAATCGGCTGTAATTGCATTGAGGGCTTCACTTTTTTTTTCGTTGTAGGTCCCTTTGGTCCCTGCCATGGCGGCTTACAAGGAACTCCGGGCTGATGAGACGCTGACAATGCTGGTGCCCCATCAGCCACTGTATCCCATGTCGAAGATCCACGTGCCTGTCTTCCTGCAGTCTCAGCCAGACCAGAATATCGCCGTCTTTATTGTGAGGTGAGAGGCTGATGAAGAGATTACCGGGATTTCCATTCTGTCGATGAATATTTGAAGAGGATTCAGCATATTTCATCCGTAATCCTTCCATTTCAACTTTTTCTTCACTCTCGAATATTTTGGTATTTTCTCTCCTGAATTTAGTGCTTCACCTTCAGCTGTTGTTTTATGGGAATTTATCAAAAGCTTTTGATCAAAGAATTATCAATTTCGATTAACACCCTCCCTATATGACTCACCAATTTTATTTCAGGTGCTATTTTAGACATTTCAAATGGGGTTAGAATTTATTTATAATTTTCTGGTGACTTATCTCACCTTTACATAAGTTACTTGTAAACCCAAATTTATCCTGGACCTTTAAGTTGAAACCCAACACTGACGTATTGCTGGCTAATTTCCATATGAGCCATAGAAAGGGTTAGTCTCAAGTTTCCTTTAACAAAGTGGTGCCAGAGGGTCACTCAATAGTTGGCAAACAACTAAGTTTCCCCTTCAGCTCTTGTCCTCAGATGCTATGCTCAATAAATATTGGTACAATAATAGTATTCCTCACACTTGAAGCTGCTATGTACGAGAATATGGAAGCCCAATTGTTTGACTTCCAAATGGGAAATCAAAGGGAGAAACAGCATGCAAGAATCAATAAAGACATCGTATAATAACCCCTTTTATGAGGACAAATGAGAAAAATCCAATGATTGAAATTATATTAGAAAATCTTTAAAATTCTTTTTTCATCCCTCCATTAAGTTCCTCGCAATTAAACCACCCTTGAGATTCACCCGATTCACCTCCAATTGTCCGTGGGAATTTCAATTAAAACTGTCTTGTTCACCAGGGCTCGTGTGAAGGCGGGAATGCGAATCTTGGGTGCTACGGCATCTTCAGACGAGTGGAATATTTCGCTGGAGAAGGAGAACCCAAAGCACACGGTGGCACGTGTTACGGCGTTCCGGAAGGACCAGGACCCAGACAGTAATGGAAAGAATGGCGATAGCAGCAATTCAAACAAGTAATTATACACCCCTCATCATTCCCTCCTGTTTATCTTTGAGTTGAGCCACTTGACTCCCAAGAGCACCTGCCGTCCTTTTGGCGGAACTTTTTGGTCCTTGGGGACGGGATGGGGGAAAGTTTCTTTTGGCTCAATTTACATAGTGGGTTAATTGACTTATGGTGAGGCAGTCAAGGGGTTAATTTACTCACAGTTGAAACTTCTCACCCTCACGTATGCTCTCTCTCTATTCCCGCCAAAAACAGAATTGTCGAGGTCTTCTCGTGGCTCCTGGAGGTGGCGAATGACACGAAAGAGCACTGGGATGGTGGTAGGATCGTGTGGTCAGTGAGTTACGTGCATGATGGCCCCAAATTGAGGGACTCCTCCGTGGAGAACATGGGGAGTGTCCCGGGAGAGGAGTTGCGTCGAAAGTTGGTGGCTAAATTGGAAATTCAAAAGGACGACATTCAAGCCGTTCTGCCCATCTCCAAGGTAAATGAGACACCAAAGCCCATCCGGTGAATAAGTGATGCGATAATCTCTCTTGCCATTCTCCTCCAACAGAATTGGGAAGTAATGAACACAGCTGTTTTAACCGGGAGGCAAGTTTCGCAGGCAATGAAAGTTTTTATTGTCTCACAAGCGGGAAAAGTTGCTGACGTCACATTGCAGAGTTCATGTCACGCAGAAGATGAGAGTGTTATCAAGGTAAGGAATAAATTTTCAAACTGACTTTTCAACTCACTATCTCGTGCCATTGTCAAATATGCTCTCAACTGTGAATACTCACAGTTGGGAGGGCACGAGCGTTGCAAGAACTTCATTATTATGGGGGTGAAAATTTGAATGCGGTATATAAAATTTCCCGATAAGACTCTACTCATTTAGCGGTGGAGTTGATTGTTTTTAAGGAGTTCCTCTCAATGTGAATTATAATTAGGACGAAATTAAAAGAGAAGAGGATGTAATTCTGCAATTTCTAGTAAAACTTTAAAGTTAAGGGTTTTAGGTCATTCAGTTAAAAAAAACATCATTTAATATTTCATGATTCTACAATATGTGGGAAATGCGGAAAAACAAGTTCAATTTGCTTAATCATTAAACATTCAGCTATATACTGTTCAATTCATGATCCCATTCATCCGTACCCCATTAATTTAGATCCTAGGGAGCCTGAAGGAGTCACCCTTTAACGAAAATTACCACATTGACAAAATATCCCAATTCATCCCAAACTGCGTGCGAGGAAAGGTGTGATATTTTTGTCATCATCCCTCTGCTATGCCCTAAAAATCATATTTTACGCCTTTAATTTTCCGCTTTTTCATCCGACTCATCGTCTTGGTACACCCTTTACATTGGAGAGGCGGTTAAATTTTCAAGGAAATATCCTCTTTCTCACCCTCTAACATTACCCCATAGCTTTATGAAAAGTTGGCAAAAGGGAAGAGGAGGAGGAGAAAATAGCTTTTAGTCCCATGCCTTTTCCCTTCCAGCAACATACAACACATTTCTAATGCACATCCGAGAGTTGGCACAAAGGATCCCCAATTGGTTTATGAAGCCAATTTGATGATCAATTTCCTTATTTTCACGTCATAATTAAATTCCTCGCTATTAATGGAATTGTCTTTTCGGGGTGTATAGAATTTGGAAGAGAAGAGAAAGTGGGGGATTTTGATGTCCCTTTCGCAAAGCGACAGTTTTTGCCATGTGCGAAATTGCAAAATCGATACACAAATTTGATGGATTTTATATTACGCAACGAAAAAGTTTAAAGTGACTTTAAACTGGCGATAGTGTATGAATAATTAATTGTGTATGATGTGAACTGAAAGTTAGTGATGAAAAATGCAGAAAAACTGAGAGCCAAAAGTTTATTTCAAGGAATGTAATATTGATGAGAAAGTTTCTGAAAGTGCTTAAGATGTATATTTACAGCAATTATTTTTATATATAATATAATACAGATTCTGATATGGGAGGTTGAGAGAATTTTCCCAATATGAAATATGGATATTTCACAAGAGAGAAAGAGCTTAAGCGTCCCCGAAAAAGCACTCTTCATCTCGATGTTCCGTGAAAACTTTTCGTGAAACTTTTCCTAATTCAAATGCCTATACAAAATTCAATAGGCAAGCAATGATTTTCAATATTTTGTATATAGGGTTGAGGGTATTTTCCAATATGTTGCATTATAATTTGTGCCATGGTGAATTTCGTAAAATTCTAATAATAGAGTTTGATGCCTTGGTCAGCGTAATCAAGTCATTAGTTTGGAAAATTAGCTTTTGGTGAGATGGTGCATGCGTCCTAAATCATTGGGGAAGCTTTTAATGATGTGACTATAATCTCATTATTAAAGTTTGAAATTATATTCATTTAGAGAGACTGGCTAAACAGAGACGACAAAAACCAATTATGGCGAAATATTGCATGGATTTTCATACAATGAAAATAATAATTTGATATATACAAATCTATAAAAGCCTTGAATATATAAATAAATGATTAATGTTGATATTTCTGCCATAATAAAATATCTCACATTTATTTTATTTAACTGCGTGTAGAATTTCTGGTAAAAAAGAGCCCATAATTTGAATATTACAAATATCGAAATACCATGAAAATGATGCAAATTCTCCTGGATCAGCAAAAAAACCTGCGCGCTCCCGATTGGAAGCACAAAAAAGCGTTCATATTTATTGAAAAACACTTTTTTCTGCAATTTTTTCTAGCATAGCTTTATATCCCCCAAAAACCAGATTAATTTCCCTTCGGTGTGAAAACTCTTCTTGCAGAATGGGGTAACACAGTTGGTTGAATGTGGAGATGAGTTTGTTAGCAATCCTCAATTCTCTTACATATTGCTCCATTTCTGAGTTGATGTTCTCTAGAGTGGATTTATATGTGGGGGGATGCAATTTAAATTCTCTTCCACCATAAATGGATGAAATTTATCTCGTTGATATTTTTTTTGCTTGTGCGGGTTATATCAAAGTGAAGAAATTGCATTGAGTCCACTGTGTGCCATTAACTTTATTTACAGAAAAGATTGCGGCGAGGATACAATATGGTCTCCACGTCTTTTGGCGAAAAAAGGCAAACCAATTTTGTGTTGAATTCCCGCACTTCTGATGGATGGGAGAGATGTGAAGTTGCGGAAAAGTGGTTTCCGCCAATGTTAGACTTTTCTCTTATTTACTACCCATCCAGAGTTTTTGGTCATTTTGGGGGGTTTGATGAGAATTTATTTGCGAATTAGCCGAGGAAATTAATAAGTTTGCCATTTGACGAAAATTATCCCACTCCCCCATGTCATATTTTATTCAATTAACTGCGAAGTGAGTCAAAAGTTGGGCCAGAAGGTGGAAAAAGAGCCCACCTGGAGAGAGTGGGTGTTTGGCATGAAAATTTCAACAGCCCAGAAGAGCTCCCGGTGTGAGTGAAAAAGACTTTTTCCATATGCCTCGACTCATCTTCTGCTGAAACAAACTCACAGACAGAATTCATTGATATTTTGTGCACCATAAGGCAAGGAAAAAAAAACGAAAAAGCATATAATATTAAACTTGTATTCACCATGCAAAATTTGCAGACTCGCTCTCAAGCTCTCTCGTTGGAAATGCCCTCCTCAACTCCTTTTACACACCAAAGCCGCTTCCTCTCAACAAGAAGTGTTGCAAAGAGTGGAATGGAATTAAAGCAAAAGTTTTCTTGAAACTTTTCAAATTGTATTTTCCTCTTTTCGTTCCCTCGCTCTCTGTCCCTACATCTGAAACCAAGCGCTGATGTGTTCAACATCAAATAAATAAGAGACAGGGATTGAAAGGAGAAATAGTGTTATTGTGAAAACTAGAGAAAGTCTCCCATAACTATTATATTTCGCCATACTGATAATTCCATTGGCATCATTCGCCAATCAGCACTACAAGCCAAATTATGTGAGACAATGACCAATATATGGGTCAGTTCAGGGGGTATATTTAGCTGTTCTTTTTGAATTATTTACAGGTTTAAATTCAACGTATAAAAATATCCAGGACAAGTTCTTTAACTTCACTCTATTCCGATTTACTTAATATATTCACGGTTTATTATAGATCCACTCTTGTTGGCAATTCTTACAATTTGCATTGTAAAAAGGTTTCAGTATAGATCCCTCGTATTACAGTCTTTATTTTGTGAAAATTCTCACTATAATATATGTCGCATCTGAATTGGCAGAGTATAATGTTTCCAAATCATTAGTTTGAATTCTTATGGCAATCGATTTATTGGAAAAGAAGCATTTCACTCTCCACGAAGGACCACAAGAAAAGAAGAAAAAAAAGGAAAACGTGCAAAGTGGAAAGGGAGTTGGAAAAATCTCTTTCTCATTTCACGAAACCCCAAAAGACATGGGGCTAGAAAAGGGAGAATGCTCAATATTTTCCGATTACATTTGTGTGTGATTTCCAGTGTTGAGCATTTTGGTTGAGGCTTGTTCTTCGCATGAGCTTAACTAACATAATGGTTCACCTCGTCCATTTTCTTCTTTCTCGTCTCTATTACAATCATTTTCTTTCACTTTCACCCATTTTACACACACAACACCCATGGAGGAAAAAAAAATAGAATAAAGGGAATGACCAGCTTTGATGGCACAGAAAAAATGCTATATATGTATATTTGCTATATATGTTATTTCTATATTTTCGGGTCATCGATTTTATTTATTTGCTTATTTTTCATGAAATGTTTCTATTGATTTTCTCCTTCCTGGCTAACATGACAAACACAGGCACACCAAAGTTCAGTGGAGCTTTACCACCCGCGTCGCCCTCCTACTCAGCACCCAGTGGGCCTTAATGCGAAAATTCACCTATTCTGATCATTTGACAAATGAATATATGGCGCCTCGAGAAATTCGGTTGATATGGGACAAAGGAAAAAGGACCCAACCAAAATGTCAGAAACAATAAAAATTGCAAAAATCTCCCATCTCTGTCGTTGCGGAAATTCTCTTCATGTCTCACAGTTCTTTTGCCAGAGCGTGAATTAAAATGGAAAATGGTGCAAAGAATACACGTCTGGGTAACAATACGTCCAAAGTTGATAGGAACTCTGTCCAAAGAGAACAAGACACGGTACACGTGGTGAATGTACGTGAATGAGGAAAAAACCACGGCAAGATTCGTGAGAGTTATATACTTTTTGGAAATTTGTTCATTTTCTCACACTTTGTACTACTATCTCGTTTCTCTTTCAATTTGGCTCTTCCCTCAAACGCCAACGTTCCATTTCACACCTATAGACACGAAAAGTACAGCAAATCTCACCCCCCATTCACCCATTCTCCAAAAAGCTCTCTCCTGGTAGAAGGAAGAAATTGTGTTATTTAGTATTTCTACTCTGAATATGTTTTTTTCCTGCATCACATCCAACATCCTATTGCATTTTCTCTCCTCCCTGTGTTGAGCTTTTCCCTCCCGCGCCACCTCTTCTTCTTCCTTGTGACAGAAAAGATTAAAATCTGATGCCGGAAATAATTTATTATCGTCGAGGTACCGGGAAACATATTTATGAAATGTACTCACATGAAGAGGGTTCTCTCTGGCAGAAGAGACGTGTCATGTGGAAAGTGTCTCGAGTGATGTGAGTCGCTCTCCTCCGCCAGTATCACTCAATAAATTCATCAGGATTAGAAACTTTGACGTGCACAAGCAGCTGAAAAGATCCCCATTTTAGTGGATCACATTCATTGGGTGGGGATGAAAATTGCAGGATATGGAGAGGATGTGATGCACATTTTGCATTTGCAGTATATTCCAATGAACGCGTTCAAATGGGAATGTGAGAGAGAATCACCTGGCGTCCCCACTTGACTATATATTCGGTAATTCGCTATTGGCCAAAATCACGTTTCTTATTGAGTGGATTATTGGTGCTGAAAATGTCATTGGATATTTAGAAAATACGCCAGTATCAACTTACTAGGAACCACCAGTAAAATATAGATGTTTTGCGCCTTTAGTTAATTTAATTATTATATCAATGATTTTTGGCTTGATTTTTGGTTTTTTATTTATTTTATTTTCAAATACATTTAACTTCTGTGCATTATACTGTTATTGCCGATCATCCCTTTGCAATCAACCCTCTTGATAATGAAAATCCTTATTCTATTATACGGACAAAGGCCTTAATATTTCGCGTGCAAAATTACAAAATTTATTACGATCCTTTATCACCGCTTTCTGCAGCAAATGACCACTCTTGAGCCTTTTCCGCATACAAATCCCCCACGAAATTGCGTTTTTCTGCTTGCACTTTTCATTGCTTCAGAAAGTGTTACGAGTCAGCAGTGGATGGATATAAATTTTCAAAGTATAACGCAGAATTCAGAGAAACAGAAGAAGGGATTTTCTTTCAGGATTTAATTTATGTGGCGAAGCCAGGGTAAATTGCATTTGGGATGGGTTTAATATTTACGAGTGTAACTTGGACGGTGGCAATTGAATTGATTCGTTTTCTCTTAATTCTACAACAAATGTATTATTTCTTTTTTTGCCTTGCCAGGTCTCCTCATCGTGCAGTTCGGTGTATGTGGATGGTTCTGAGGCGCGGGGTTCATCAAATGCATCAATCATTGTGAAATACGGAACGTATATTGGTAGAGCTCGCTTCACTGTTTGGATGCCAGAGTTTCCACTCGAAGTTCTCGTTGCAGACTTTCGCCTGTCCCAAATAAAGGGGTGGAAGGTGCCTGAGGATTATAACAGGTGAGTGGTGCAATTGAGGAACGTGCGAGGCAAGCAAAGTGTTGCCGTTTGTACATCTTCTCTCGAGATGATATTGAAGATGTCTTTGTTGCAAAAGTGTTTTACTTTTTACTGGGGGGAAAATTTTTATTTTTTTACGGAAATTTAGTGGGTTGAATTTATTTGTTTGGAAGAAAATTGATCATAAGATTTGCTTGACTTTGCATTGGTCCTCATTTATGAGGGAATCCGAAGGAATGTGGTGGAAGAAAATGTCTTGTTCACAGCAGCAGTGGCGGTAAAATGCGACGGAAGAAGCGAGCCTACGGCTGGAATCATCATGGGGAGGATTTTGTTAATGGGGTGAACAGTGAGAAGGCCACCTGTCGAGCTCGATATCAGCAAAGCCCTGTGGAAGTGTATGCCCGCTTCCTGGCCGTGGACCAGGACTCTGGGCGAGTGAGTTATCTGATCTCCCGAAGAACTGGTCTGAGAGTCACAGATCTGGTTCAGCCCTTGCTCCGAGTGGCCGATCCCAAGATTGCCACCCTGCGAGGTAGGACGCTTCAAGGCAGAGCCATGGGTCGGACAGATGTTCAGGTGTTGTCTCCAATTACGGGACGCGTGATTGGCGCCAAGGAGGTTCGCGTTGGGAGTGATAAGGTGACACTGAGTCGCCTTATTGTGCGAGTTGTGTCAGGACTACAGCTCACAATTGCTCCCGACAGCACAATTGACAATGGATACATTGCGGAAACGTCTGTAACACGGCGTCTCACGGCTCAGTATCAGGAAGGACTGCTGGATATTGATCTGGAGTTCTCCGACGGTGCTCGAACACCCCTCAGGTGAGATGCATGGGACATATCAAGGAACAAGGCTTAAGGTTAAAAGATTTAAGGATCAAGCTTAACGATTTTGGCCATGATATTGAGAATATCCCATTGTACTGAATATTTCATTTTAATATCCCCAAAAATTCCCTGGAAACCTAATGTGGCCTCAAGGAAGCGCCATTAACATTTCATGGGGTTGGGGGTGTGGCTTCAACAAAGAGTAAACCGTATGTCTGTCTGCAGCATTTTGGGTAAACTTATAAACATCCCCAACAACATTTTGAGATGTTTTCCTTGACTTTTTGCATATTTGAAGATAATGATGTTATTTTCTCTTTTGTTTGCTTGTGTACACAGGGATTTATGCTAAATGGCGAGAGATACTGGGGTGCCCTCAAAAGATACAAAACATATACATATGTATATAGAGAAAAAAGTCATTTTGCTTTTTTCTCTTCCACATATCCTTCGCCATTCAATTGAATCGGTTTGCGTCCTATTGAAAATTCAAAGAATTATTTTAAGCACTGATTCAAGTGACTCTGAAAGTTGGAATGATTATTTTCGGTCCTCAAAACACCACGCACAACTTCCCTCTCAATTGGAATGGATTAAATGGGGCAGTGTTGCTTTAAAGTTGTTCAAGTTATTTGGGAAGAAAAGGAGGGAAAAGAGATACGAAACATAAGCTAACATGCTAAAAGTCATTTTAAGCATTGGAAAAAATGTCTCAACAGAAATGTATCCAAACAGCTTAAATTGTAGATCAAATCCATTCAATCCTTCCGACTTCTGTATAGCCTGTGTATGACCAACCAAAGCTGTCTACTTCCTTTAGAATACATTGATTGCTATCAGAGTTGATGCATTCTGATTGTTTTCTTTATCAGGAATTGTTAGAAACAAAGATTAAACATAGCGTTTAATTTAAGGAGATTTGGGAACATTAAAAGGTTTCAAGTACTTTATTTTCAAATTTAATATTTTACTAAGAGTTAGTTAAGTCCATTCCAAACCTTTTTATGAAAAATCCATTCTTCAATCGTAAAGCTTTCCAACTCTGGCTATAAACGCCCCAAATTTGCCACTATCCCCCATCAATTTTTCACAACATGGCATGAGATTATTTCTGCAACCATCTCGTCGTTAGTGTAGCAATTTTTCCTACGCCTTGTTCCCATTTTCGCCTCATCCAATCGATGGTTGTGATACACCAAATTTCATCTCAATTTTAACTTTGATCACCCTCCTGTTTTTTCCCGCATCGCCACATCAGGGACGTGTCTGTGGATGACTATTTCCTCCTGGTGGAGAGTTTGGACACAGAAGTTGTGGCATTCGCTCCTATGCTCGCCTCCCACCACCCACGTGTGATCGCGGTGGGTGAGGGCAGTGGTGACTTGCTGCGAGTGACCCTGCTTCTGTCTGAGGAGTGTCGCTTGCGGAAGAATGTGCCGCTGTCGAAGCAGAATGCCAAAGTCAATCCGGGACACTTGGCCACAGCTCTCGCCACTGTGCAAGTGGACTTCAGTTCGACAGACTCACCAGGGCGGCCGGACACTGTGCAGAATGATGGTTTCTCTGGGCGAGAGAGGAAGGGTGGACGCGACATGGGAGATCTCAATGACATTCTGATTGGAATTCCGCTGAAGGATGATAACAGCCACGAGCCAACAGTTCAAGCCAGACAACATCGTGGTGGGGTAGTTACAGCTGTTGGTGCTCCAGAGATATCTCACAAGAGTAGACCACATGCCGACATGACATCTCTGGAGATTGGGATGTACGTCCTGCTGACCGCTTTCTGCTTCGCTATTGCCATCTTTGTGGTGTCTTGCGTTGTTTACGCCTCAAAGTTCCGGCCGGTGACCATTGAGGCTGTTGGGGAGAGTGATCACTCAAATATGAAAGCCCTATCGAGCATTGGGATCATCAGGGAGCCTCGACATCCACGGGAACCCACGACAAATGCCCATGATTGGGTGTGGTTGGGAAGATCAACCCTGGATAAGTCAACAGCGGAACAGGAAGCTAATCGCGCATCAATTCATGGTGAGCTTATCTTTATCAGTAGAGAATCGTGATTGGTTGTTTAGCTCCTGTTTATATAAATTTATTTATTTATTAATTATTGGGATAAGGGGGAGATATTATGATCAGAAAGACGTACACTACTTTCAAGCACATCCACATTTTGTTGAAAAGATCCCTAAAGCTCCTATTCGAAAGCTTTGGAGAGCTTTCATCGTATCAATTTTATTTTCTAAGTCTTCTGAAGCTTTTTGAGAAAGCTTCATAGAGCTTTGTGTGAAAGCTTCATAGAGCTTTCTGAGAAAGCTTTCTGTGAAAGCTTCATAAAGCTTTCTGAGAAAGCTTTCCAAAGAAATCTAGAGCTTTCTAAGATTTATATGAAAGCTTTCTAAGAGATCTTTCAAAAAAAGCTTTTTAAGAAAGCTTTCTAGAGAATTTTTAAAGCTTGTCATAAAAGCTTCAAGAAAATCTGCAAAAGCTCTCTAGAATTTTGGATTATTTTGATCTATTCACTTTGCCAACGTTCAATCAATTTCTCTTGCTTTTGATGAATTTCCTGAAAATATCAAATTATAGTTCGTCGAATTTATCAGTAATAATTCAATAAATTCAATTTCTTATACTTTGATCTATGAATAAAATTTTCTTTGAACAACTCTAATTGTGTTATGCAAGGTATGCAAGCAATAATCACTGATTTGTTGTTTTCTCTCTTGTATGGATGCTTCAGAAACACAAATGCGTATCACCAATAACCCCATGAATCTCAATTACGTGGATCCCGACGATGCAATCGTCCAGGCAACCAGCTTCGATAATCCCAATCACATTCAGCTACCGTCGATGACAACGGCCGGACCATCAATTGACACAAAGACATACAACAAGAGGGAGCGTCGATGCAAGCCCACCCTCAAGTGAGTACATGGTTTTAGTCTCAATTAACCCTTGGATTTGATATTGCTTGAGGAATTAAGATTGATATTGAGCGAAGGTGAAATTTTTGATAAGAAAGAGAGAGAGAGAGAGAATGAGGGTGTCAATCCGCTTGAGGGAGGTTAATTGCCAACAATAGAGATTTACATGCAAGACACATTTCAACTACAAGAAGTGCCTGGTGCCATTAGCATAAGTAATATCCGCGCTATATGCCTATGTCATTCGGAGAAAGCTTTATGTGGAATTATTTCATTATTCACATTTCATTAGATGTTTGAAATTCTTGGCGTGTTCTTATTTACAAGTTTTAATCATACTTGAACATTAGTTTGACAATCCATTTCCATTTACTTGCCCCTGTTTTCGCCACAGACTCGTCTTTGCTTTAAGCAGGCAGCACTTGGTGCTTATCTCTGTCTTCCTGCAGCAAACTTCGTAAATCCCAAAGTACTCAAATAAGTATTTCACCAACTATACAAGAAATTGGCTAATACTCATCCCTTATATCCTGAAAATGATGTGGCTCCTCTAATGCTCTAAATGCTTGCAACACTGGCAAATATGCTGAGGAAAAGATTGTCATCAGGAATTTCCCTGAAAAAATGTTGCTCGATTGTGCATTCCCTCAGAAGATGTTTTTGTACATTATTTACCCTTCCTTCTCTCAAAATACTCTCCAACACAACAAAAATAAATAAAAGTTTCTTCGTGAGATTTCGTTCTTCAAAATACACTCTCTGTTTTTCTCTTAATTAATAAATGATGACGTATAAGAACACCCTTAAGAGAAAATGTATTTAAAGTTTATATACAAGAAGAATGAACAATTGCATTCCGAGAAAATGTGCATTGTAGTCAGAAATATGATTGTGCTCTTGAACTAATATTTATTCTCTTTGAGGAAAAGTCCTTACAAACTAATTTTTAGAAGTGAATTAAGAAAGTACAAAGAAAACTGGAAGGATTTAAGTAAATTTTGAACAAAAAGCACAACAAAACTGCATTGCCCTTTCCTTTTGAAAAATATTTTTCTATTTTGGTTTGAAATCTAATTAATTAATGTTTATAATTAAATAGAAAGCCTCATAAATAGATATTTGTGCTAAATCATAATCAAAATTGCCTATTTTAGTCACAATTTTGTCAACACAATTGACGAATTTAATTGTTTTACAGCTAATTATAATATTTCCCATGAGTTTAGTGAATTTTCAAATTTAATAGTTATTGAACGACAAGTGGGAGGAACGTGAAACTAGAGTGAATTTTCGCTTTTCCCGTAATTTCCACTATCATCTCTTAAAATTACATCAAAATTCCCACTCAGTTACACAGAATGATGTCTCCCTCTGATTTGCCAACTTAAATAATTCAATAGTAATTTGCTCAATTAAAATGATTTTGATATCTGGATCGCATCAAGAGAGAAGGTCTCTCTGTTCTGGATAGGTTTTGCAGAGGGATAAGAAAGGATGTGTCTTGTTAAAATTTCCAATTGGGATTTTGCCTGGGAATTGGGATTTGGCCTAAGAGGGGAATTAATATATGAAATCGTATTTTAATTGTTTCTCAATGTTTCTGACATTGAAGCTTCTCGGACGGAAATCCACCACCTCTGCCGCCCCATGGTATCCCAGGGGGTGATGGCAACCGAGAGAATTATCGACCACCCGTTCCGCCACATCGCAACATTGGTGTCACCGCAAATGCTAATTATATGAATGGGATTTCGCACAGGGTAAGATATTTGCCATTTTCTGCAAATGGTGCAGAAAGTGTGTGTGAGATTTGCATGGGAAAATCTGGATGGTGAAAGTTTGGGAAAGTCTATGAGATTATTTTGAAAATTTCAAGAATATTGCATTGTACAACAATATTGCAATTCACTTTTCTGTTGGAATTTTATTTTTATTATAGTTGTTACCTATTCAATTCTATGAGTCAATTCGTTTAATCTTATGAATTTTTCAACAATAAATTTCTTTAGTATCTCTAAAATTTTCTCACCATCAAAAGATGGTCTTTATATTGCTGATGAATATTTGCAAGGGGTCTTTAACTAAAAGAAATTTATTATCTTATCACAATTTATCACTAGATCTTTAGTTTTTAACAGAAATTTAAACACATATCCATTCACAAACTATTGAAATATTCAGAATTTTCTCCTTATTCATCGCCTAATAAAGATTCACTGCAGTCAAACACCCCTTGAATATTCGCCATAATCCCACCTATTAACAGAAACGCGATAGTAAACCGTTTAGTTTTAGTAATAACCTCGTTATAAAGTTTCATAGCATTTCCCATCCGGCATTATTGTCTTGCTAATGGATGGATGATGATGCGTGAAAGAGTGTGAAAATATTTGACAATTTTCGAGGGTGATTTTCACTGGAAATTTGTGTAAATTTTCGCCGCGGAAATAGCCCATCCCCGAGAGCATAATGCCACCACAGAGGCGACACCATCACAAGCACCATCGCAGCGCGAGTGGAGTGAGTCGGATGCAAGCTGGCAGCAGCTCATCCGCCGCCTCCGAGTCACCGTATCCCATTATGGAGGAGGCCCAAGTACATGGGCAGCAGCACAATCTCAACTACACGCAGCAGCAGATTAATGCTGCCCTATTCAATATGGATTCACCGCCACCGTTGCCGCCGCTGCACCACGTGGAGGAGATCTTCCTGGAGCAGAGTCGGTACGTCAAGTCACCGGGGCAGACGCCCACGGGTGAGGATTTGCCGATGAAGGCAACTGGAGAAATTGGAAAGTCATCGGGTGACGTGACACAGGAGAGAAATACCACAGATGCTCATTCAACGGAAAAATCCGCTGATGCAATGTTGGATTCAGGCATTGGTGAGTTTACTTTGTCACTCTTGTCACCCATTCCACTCACGTATAGAACATTTTGTGAATTATTTTCCAGACTACATAGTGGCTTATCAGACCCATTTTTATCCTCCCATTTTACCCCAGGAAATTGAATGATTTGTGGGGGAGATGGAGAAAGAGATATCGGTGAAATCCTCTTAGGAGGAAATCAATTTAGTGATGCAATTAAAAATCTATATCTTACTAGGGTTTATGCAGCTTCACAAAATTATGAGGGATTCTATTGAAATGGAAAATGATCATATTTCCGCACAATTGCCTTGCCCTTGCACTGACTTCCTTCTAGCTAGAGATTTAATAGTCAGTTTTACTGAAATCCGAAATGTTTAGGTGCTGTCTTTTTAGATTTAGGAGAGAATATGAAGAAAATATATTCATTCATTGTCTTATTCTTGAATGATTTTGATTAGATCTTCAATTTGTTAAGAAGAATTTAATTTTTCTTAAAATCTATGTCTTTCACGCATTTTTTGATAACCTTTAGTAGAGTTTATTTTATTGTTAACACCGGGTTATAAAAATATAAGTATTTTTTTTAATTTCAAACATCATCTTTTAGAGACATAAAATGTTATTGATTTTTTTTTATTTTAGCCCATGTAGGATAATTCAAATAATGCATAATTTATGGATAACTGAAAGAGTCAATTTTCATATTTGAAGCTTTTAATAATACATACAAAATTCTACTTTTATCCAATATGCTATTAATATTTCGCATGTCGATAATTTAAAGACTTTATGCGAAACGTTTTAAAACGCGATGTTATAAATTTATCACAATGAGGCGAACCATGTTGCTTTCTCGCCTTTAATAAGCTTCTTTGCATTAAACAAAGTTTCTAAAATCTCTTTTATATGATAAGCGTTTCAGTTAAGCAATATAAATCGAAAAGCTCCCATTAGACATTTAAAGTTCAATCTGAAATTTTAATATAAAGGATTTGAAAGTTCTTGCATTTATTGCACTTTCGTACTAATTATTTATAATTGTACGACTGATGAAAGCGATGAAAGGGACGAGAGTTTTCTCAAAAGAAAATAGTCCTTGCAAAATTAATTTTCACAAACTCTTTGATTGTTATTAAATATTTGGCGTGAAATAGAACAGCAAATAGAAGCTAAAACTTGGGAAACCTTTTTAATAAGTGCTTTTCACAAATTTCCCTTAAACTCGTCAGATTATTGTTCTCTCTCCAATAAAACTATCCCCTTCTGAAATTTTACTGTAGAATATGATATGAGGTGTTTCGTTTGAGGGAATTAAGTGGCTCTTTAGTCCTAACAATTCAATGGAAAATCCTAAATTACTATGAAACGTATAGTAAAATTTATTTTGTCGTGAATTTTACCTTGCCAATTGTATCCCCTAAAAAGGTAGAATTGTAATTAAACGTGAATGAAAATGCTGATGTTTATCTTCACGATGTCCCAGTTGTTTTTGTCTTCTCAACACTTTAAGGATTTTTTTTTTATAAGGAAACTAAAAATTACTCAAAATGAAATTGTGGATGTTAGCATTACAGACAGGGCAATTTTAATTTCGGAGAGACACGAGGAAAGAGACAATAACCACTGGAAATTTAGTGTCCGTCACTTCAACATGTGTCTGCAGAAATTACATGAAATTTGCTCAATTTTGAACAAACCACAATTAGGCTGATGTCGGCAAATTAGGTTCTTTTATATTTTGTCAAGAATCTCATTGAAAGCTTAAAATTGGATGAAAACCTCTAAAATATCCTAATTGGTAATTCTTTAACCGCCCAGGCTTGGTGGAGGTGCAACAGACGGGGCCATTGCAGAGACAATCGGCGATGGAGTCGCCAAAGCGGAGCACAGAGTCGGAGTCTGACGACAATGGGGGCTTCGTGACGCCGCCCGGCGAGTGTCCGTCGACGCGGGCGCAGCAGGTGAAGCGTGCCACGGTGGTTGGAAATCCCATGTTCTCTAACAGCGAGGACAGTGATCTGGGACCCAGCGAGAGTCTCGGTCTCGACGACCTGGACATGGACTACGAGCAGATTATGCATTACTTTGATAATCTGAAGGTGAGTCTTTGAAATTTTGAATACTTTTCTTCTTGCGCTTAGAAAGCAAGTTAGAAAGTCATAAAGAGTTTAAGAGCCAAGGTAATTTCCGTCAAAGTTGTAGTTTTATGGGATTTGCTATTAAAGTTTGAATAATGATTCCATGAAGTTCTAAGTCTCAATTATTCTGCCAATGGGCTATTTAACTTAACAAACCATGCGTTGTTAAATCAATTATGCTTAATTGATCGAAACAGGAATAATTGGAAAACTCTTCAAAATTGATTTCTTGAGATTTATGCAAACTTTAATAAAAGTTTTCATGCTTTATTCACTAATTCTATTAGACTTATATCACATCTTGTACGAAAGATCCCCAACACTTCCGATACTCTGTCATAATAGCAATATTTTTTGTCAAGAGATTTTTACGGTTAAAAGGGTTAAAAGCTATTTCCATCGCATTTTCCAGCATTTTTCAAATTCAGTTTAACATTTGTGAAGAATCTCTTAAAAGAGTTTTCCGGAAATACTCGATAGAAGTGCAGAAAATGTCATTCAATCGAATCAGGCGCCCTTAAAAATGATTTCAATACTTAAAATCACCTGATGATTCGTTGATGATGAAACCAAAAGTATTATTATTACAATTTTCTAAAGCTTCATGAATTCTCTGCAAGAATTTTAAAATTTCGTACATTTTTTCATAAGTTCTTTTTGAAAAAACCTTGAACTTTCTTACAAATGTATCTTTTCTCGCGTTTTTCCTTCCAAGATGGGTTTTAGAAACTCCGTTAGAAGCTCTACAATTTTTTCAAAATCAATTGCAATTCTTTCATTTTAAAGTTTAAGGGAAAAAATTAACTAAAAAAGGAAACTAACAAAAAGCCCTGAAACCTCGAATATTCTCAAATAAATTTATGCATCAAATTTGATGTCAATTTGCGTTAATTATCATAAATTTTCTTGGTAAATAAAAGTTGAGAGTAATTTCATGTTATCGATTGCTCGACAAATTGGAAATTTCTTATCACTTTCTCCTACCCATAATCATCTCAATTTGCTTAGCATAAAGAGAGTCCCTGTTTGATTTTTTCTTTCACAGGAATCGAATGCCTGAGTTCAAGAGATCATTGCAAAGATACGCGACATCTTATCAACGTTTCAGCAACAGTATAGGAATGTAGCGCTCCCCAACAGTCCCACAATCCCCGGAATCGACGATCCCAACTTCGAGTACTTTTTCGAACACTTGAGTGAGTCATACGCTTAAAAGAGGAGACATATGGAAGATTTATTGATACTGTGTATAGTACTTATTTAACGATCTGATAGAAGATGATGGAGAAGAATGTGTGCGACCAAATTGATGGTCCGCCTGAATGTGATGAAATATTCTATATGGTATTTCATCTTATTTATACATCTCTTACCAGTAATATATTTAATGCAGATGAGTCTCATCCTCAATGTAAAGTAGTTGATATTTTTTATTTATAGATGATGAATCTCACCACCAAGAGATTAATTGTGTATTCACTTATAATTATAACTTAACATGAAAATCCATGAAAGAGAAAGCATTTTCACTCTCATCGAAAACCCACACATTTCATCCTTAAAACATTTGTAGATTAATTTATCATTGTGTAATATTTGTAAGTCATCCCTCACACAGTCGAAAAACTTATCATTTGGACGTTGTGTGTAAAAAAAGCGCGCCTTTGCAGTGATCCAGATAAATAACAGAAACTCACAAGATATATAATGTTCAACAGTGAATGACGTTGAAGAGTGAAAGAGGGAGAAATTTGTAGTACACCAAAAAAAAAGAAGGAAATATATCCACTAAAAAGTGAATCAATTCCAATAGACAACATCGTAATAGATGGTAACTTTCAAAAGTCATGCCACAATGGATTCAATAAATATCCACTGCGAACCATCCTCCCCGCGCCAAACATTCTAACTCAATGTCATCCCCAATGAAGCTTTTATATCACATCGCCCTTTTTCTCAAATCTCCCCCCGCCTTGGCTGAGACATGTGGGTGGTTCTCTTGTGGTGTATCTACTGAGTCCAATGTGGATGGGCGAAAAAAAAAATCGTATAAAAGGAAAGAAAACTAAATAAAAAGCGACGAAGAAAACGATACATAAGATATTCTAGTCACTCAGTATGAAAGAGAGATAAAAGAAATATAACAGATGAAAAGAAATTGAAAAGACGTAAAGTATAATGCAAAAGTAATATAAAAAAAACGCTCTAAAAACCAATATGAATAAATTATAATGAGAAAAAAAGCTTAATTAGATGTGTATGATATACTGTAGCTTTAATAGCGTGAAAACATGTTTTCATTTCAGGAAGACACAATTTGAAAGAAAGAAAAAATGAAGACACAACTTGAGTATTTGACTCATTTATTATTATTCTCACCCACAGAGAGATATTTCGCAAAAGAAGTCTCACAAACACTCGTAAATGCTATTCTTATCAAAGAGGAATGCAACACTTAATCTTAAGATGAATGTAAAGAAAAGTGAATAGATGAAAAAAAAAATCACGAAAATACTCAAAAGGTGTTCAATGCGTAACGAATTTTCATTGAAAGTCATCCGGAATGTCAATCTATTATATACTTTCAAAGACTTTTCTTTTCTGGAAGTAAAAAAAAAACAATACAGAAAATATGCGCATTACAAAAGTATTTAAACAAAAAAACTCAGCATATCAAGAAATAATCTAATTTCAAATCAAACTTTTTCATTTATTGTCGATTTTTCAAATTTCTATTTAAAAAAAATAGTTTTTTTTTTAGCTTTTTCATCTATAACGAAAAATCTTCTATCTCGCTTAAAAAATCTACACACAAACAATCTATCTAAATGCAAATAAATCAAATATATTTAGTGTCTATAAAACAAGAAAAAAAAAAACAATCTTCACGGACCAGAGAAAATGCCGTAATAAAGGACAAGTGAAGAGAGTGTTAGATGATTTTTTATTAAAACTTTTTTATGCCAAAGTCCTTATTTTAGGAAACAATCTCACTTTCAGCAAAACAAACATCTCAATTGAAGTAACGTGTATATATATGATACGAAGAAGAATAATTTTATAAATTTAGCCCACATAGAAAGGAGAATAAAAAAAACATAACATAAAGACACAAAATCATCCCACAATCATCTACATAAAACATATTGATTATAGTGTTTGAGAAACAGAGATGCTATTATTATGAACAATATTTAAAGTTGTTAAAGAGAAAGAAAATAAAAAAGATAAATTGCAGAAAACAAGGCACTTGTATAAAAGAAATATTATATATTATTACTATTACAAAATATAAAAAAAACTATTTGAGATATTTAGCAATGCTCGAAGCCGAAAGATGAGAGCTTAATTTGTGAATAAGTTGAGTAAAAAAAAGGTGAAAACGCGAAAGAAATCATCAAAGCCGCGAATTTTATTGCAAAAAGACACATATTAACACAAATTATGAGAAGGAAATCTATACGAATAAATTGAAAAATGTTGCTTCATATACACCACATTATATATTATTATATATATGTAACGAGAAAAAATATGAAAAATATACAGCATAAAGAAAAAAAAGGTGTCTGCTGATTATAAAAAGCGCAAGTAAACATTGCAAATGGCAAATTGATGGAAAAACAACTTAGAAAGTATTTACTATCAATTTTAGAAAATATTTATATTATAGGTTCCAGAACCTACATGTACTATATAAATTTAAAAAAAAAAAACATTTAAAAAAAATTGATTATTTCGATGACTTAAGCGAGAAAAATCTACACAAAAAACATGAAAAGAAGAAAATAAGAAACCTTTCTAAAAATGCATGGTAAATGTATCCTGAGAAATCATTAAAACAAAAATTTCAAAATTGTCTAAAAAAAAATACCTTCAAATGGAAAATTTTTAAGATTAATCAAATCTTGAAACAAGTATAAAATAAAACACCTCAATCGGAGAAGTGGTTGTACTTTGATGTGTAAATAGCGTGTCGATTGGATAAGGCAAACATTTAGAGAAGAAATGAAAAATTTATAGCAAAATTCACAAAATTAAAAAAAATTATCTAATTGGAAAAAAAGTCATTTCCTTTTGAGGACTAAAGAAACTTTTCCCTGCAAAATTGTACAAATTAAAAAATTGGCTGGAAAGTTATCTTTTTTTCGTTGTAAACTAAATTCTTGATATGAAACTGTAGAGGACAAAACGAAGCGTCAGTACAGCTAGAACCACTGCCGATTAAGTGTTTCATAAACCTAAATGAAGAAATCTTACTCAAAACGAGAGAAAGAGAGAAGAATCTATTTAAAATGAGATTTATAAAAAAAAGAAGAATAAATACTCAAATTATTGGCACAGTGTATAACCACTGAATGGAATTTTAAAGAAAAAAAAAGAAACTGGCTTCTTCTATGTTAAATAAAACATTATAAGCTGAAATGTCAAAGATAGTGATTGTTTTGCAGATTAAGAAAACAATTCCATCTCTATAATCTCCAAAAAACTTATTTATTTATTTATTCAACGCATCAACTTCCAAAGAACGGAGATAACGGAAAACAGCAACTTTTGTACATATTCTTCCATTTATTCTTGTTTCCTTTTGTGTCTGCAAAATATTCCAAAAATCTTTTTTTTTCAGTGAATCTGCTGCAGTCAATTTATTGAATTTTTTTTTTAATATCCTTGTATATTCCAAATATAGATGTTTTCTTATAAATATGCAAAGGAATATTTTATTTATGGATTACTTTTCCTTGGTGTCGACGAGGAGGAAAAATGGTGGGTGAATAGAAAGCTGTTTCTCTCAAGGGGGAGATATTATGGTCAAAAAACGTACAGCATTTCCAGTTACTTAGACATTTTGTAAAAAAGCTCCATAAACTCCATAAAACTCTAATTCAGAGGCTTTTAGGAGCTTTCATCCCATTCAGTCTTCTGAAACTTTCTATGAAAGCTTTCCAGAGCTTTCTAAGGAAGCTTTCTACAGCTTTTCGAGACAGCTTTCTAGAATTTTCTAAGAAAGCTTTAAAAGTTTTTGAAGTTTTTTTTTAAGTAAGCTTCAAGAAAATCTGCAAAGCTCTCCAGAATTTTCAAAAGCTTAGCGAGAACAAAAGCTATAAAAAAATATCCGAAAGCTTCACAAATTATCCAGAATTATTTTTTTTTAATATTCCTAAATTTCTGCCTTGCGTGAGTTTTAGAAAGCTTTCAACTAATCAAGCTTATATATTTCACAGTTTAAGAATTTCATAAAAAGCTCCTGAAATTTTCCAAATGCTTTTGAAATTTTTTTTTAAAATTCTGGAAAAACTTCTTAAAGCTCCAGATCCACCTTAGAAGCTTTCAAAATTACTTGACTTGTTTTAGCACTTCCACTCAAATGTACATCATTCCTAATCATAATATTTCCGCCTTGGTTTCCCTTTTAAAACATTGTAAAATGATTTTAAAAGGTATAATTTCTTTACCGAAGGTTTGCAAATAGCTTAAAAAGCTTTAAAAAGTTTTAAAATGATTTACAACGTTTTAAAATGCTTTCACATGCTTTTAAATCTTTAAAACGCCTAAAAGAGTTTAATACGCTTCAAGCGAAACATTTCTTATGTGTTTCACGGGTGTCGCGAAACATTTCTCGTCATCTCTTGAATTTTAATAACTATAACTGTTATAAAAAGGAAGAAATTCGTAGAATAACAAACATTGGCTCGTTTTGGGCTTCTATCTGCTCATTAGATTGGATCTTGATCGGTTAAAGCAATAAAATATCATTTAAAAAGCTTCGAATAATTATTAATTTGTTAACCCCCTGCATCGATGCTTCATGGGTGTATCATTGACGATTCATTTAATGTTTTAAGGAAGGGGAAATCGGAAAACCCCCGTTTCACTCGTGTTTTATGGCTAAATCTCAGCTACAAGTGTTTCACATG
This sequence comes from Phlebotomus perniciosus, assembly GCA_918844115.2. Classification (NCBI taxonomy): domain Eukaryota; kingdom Metazoa; phylum Arthropoda; class Insecta; order Diptera; family Psychodidae; genus Phlebotomus; species Phlebotomus perniciosus. Next base: position 7,406 of record CAKKOB020000267.1, on the reverse strand, counting down.
TGTATCTGAAACATCGTGAAACATTTCACGCATATTTCGAAAGTTAAACCGACTGAATATTTCGTTCTTCTCTTGCAAAAAGAAAATCTCTGCTTTTCGGTAGGGCCTTTTATGAAAAGGTACGAGTCATCATTAAAAATCGTCATTCAACACAAATAAGTTTTTAAACTCATCTTTATTCTATATATTTTATTTTCTTTCCTAAAACAATTTTCTCAGAAAACATCTTTGCCTAAAATTCAATTTTCTTCCTCTTATAATAGGGATTTATCGGTCCAGGGATTAAGTTAGGTTTCAGCAAACTCTTACTCGGCTTCCTGTCTGAATCGTAAGGAATTTGCGGAGAGCTTCTAACTTGTTTCAAGTACTCCTCCGTATCTTGGGATGTATTCATCTCTAAGGCAATTCTCACCCTCTTCTTAGCACTACTACTCTCAGGAGTCCTTATCGCTTTCACTTTCTCCTTCTTGGACATTTTTTTCGCCTTCAGCGCAAAAGGATTGATTACAGTGTTTTCTTCACTGAATCTATTCAATTCCTCTAAGCGCTTCTTTCTCGACGGTACAAAATATTCTTGCTCACCTTCTTTCAGAGGCTCCTGCCAAGGATCATCCAGTGGCTCCTCAGTGAAAGTTGGACACTTTTGCTTCTTCTTGGGGGACTTTTCCTCCTTCATCGGCTTCTTTTTCCTCTTTTTCGCCACCAAATCATTCTCAGGCGGAGTTAATCCATTCATTCCATTCGTAACTTTATCCGGCACTCCATTACTTTCCCCATTCGACCTCAATTCCGCCACAAAATCCTCAATTTTCTGACCACTCCTCGCGAAGCGCTTCCTTTGACCCCTCGTCAAGGATTTAAGGAGTTTCGTGGATGTCGTGAGATTACTCTCAAACTCCTCGAGTTCATCAATTTTATCCTCAATTACCGGCATTTTGGCCACCTCATCACGGATCACCGGCACATGGTGGATGCCCAGCGGAAAGACGCCACTAGCAAATCTCTCATACTGCGACATAATCGCCTTTAGCCGCTTCCGTGGCTTGGATTTCGTATTGGCATCATACAGTGCCTTCTCCAGAACCTTTATAATTGCCCTCGGATTGAATTTGATCTCCGGCAGGACGACATTCACGCGGCCAGCACGTGGATCCAGAGCTATCTGCTCAGAAGGGGTTTCTTCGTTATTCTCCTCACCAGATTCCTCAATTTCAACATCGCTCTCCTCCTCCACAATCTCCAGGTCATCAATAGAACGCGTTGGGAAGCCAAAACTCTTCCATGCTTCGTACTTTTCCCGATACTGACGTCCCAAGTCGCTCTGATAGAGAAGATTCTGGAAGATATTCTTCGTTATGCTAACAGTGATGCGAGTGTCGGAGGATGTGGCCAGAATGGTGACAAAAGGACGAATGAGACTGGTCACTGTGGCCTTCTTGAGACTTCCCTCCGACACCTTGGCCACCTCCTCAAGGTACAAGTCGAGAAAATGCATGGAGAGACCGACAGAGACATGCCATTCTGTAAATATGTGTCTCTTGAAGCTCTTCCGGAACATCTTTATCAAATCCAGACGCCAACTGTTGTCTCTCAAGATCACCAAACATTGTCTCGTAACGCGTCGGATGAGCTGAAATGAGGAAAGGTCATCAAATGTGTTTTCTCATCAGTTTCCGGGAAGCCATCTCACCATCATGAATTTATCCATGCGCCATTGATCGATTCCATACCATTCCCGGGTCATTGTCTGCAGGAAGACATCATAGAATTGGAGACTCACTTCCGGCGTGGGAAAGCAGTGCAAGAGAGACCCCAAATCCTCGGCCAATTGTTCCTGAACGAGTGGCTTGTCGGACATCCACATTGCGTAGTAGAGACCCTTCCATAACCTCACAAAGTCCTGGCTGGTGAAAGCTAAAAGGCAATGAAAACACAATTATTACGACACTTTCCTATATCTGATCCTGTCCGGGAACTCACGATAGGAGCTCTTGGAGCGCATGTTGAGCCATTTCTTGAGGTTTTTCAGCACTTTTGACTGGACTTTTGGCTCATGTCCGGCAAGTGCTTGAGCAAATTTGATCTCTTGCTCCACCAAGTGAACTTTCACATCTAATGCCTTCGTGGGAAGACTCTTGGCACTTTTAACTTTCTTCTCCGTCTGTTTGAAGGTCTTTTTCCTACGGAAACTCGGCATTTTAGCCATTTTTTAAGGGATATTTCTCACGCGACCGAATTGTTGTTTTGATGCGTTGCACATGGGTTCACATCGGGCAATACTTTTTCTTGGCAAACTGCTCGATATATCGACCAGAATCGCGATATATCGGGTATATCAGTCGACTTAACCTCAAATTCGGTGCATTTTCACAGGTTTCTAGGCAAATTATTTTACACAAAATATGTTGAAATTAAGCAGGATATTTACGCTTTTGGGTGAGAATCTTGTCCTCCACAGATTGTGAATCTTTTCAATAGCTAAGGTATTTCCAGAAAACTCCCGGAAGCCTTGGGATTTCGCTCAAAACATGGGACTGAAGTACTTCCCAGCGCCTATTAAATTTGACGGTAACTCCCGGAAAGTCATCAAATCCTGGTCATAGACTAATGAATTCTCTTCTGTTTCCAGAAATTGAGAAAGTGGACAGACCAAAATTAAAGATCGTTGAGAAGGTCCCTCAATACGCTCCCGGACTTCGTCCGCCAAAGATGCAGAAGCGATTGAAGCTGATGCGAGGCCCTGAGAAGGTGCACAACAAACTCATCCATCGGCAGTACGGAATCGTGGCTCTGGGTGGTGGTCGTCTCAAGTGGAATCACTTCGAGATGATGCGAATGGGTGTTGGCCGGCAGATCGATGTGAACCGGATGTTTGCCATCTGGCGCGTGGATCCTCCGTGGCAGCCAGTGACCAAGAAGGGTCAGGGACAACGCATGGGCGGTGGCAAGGGCGCCATCGATCACTATGTGAGCCCCATCAAGGAGGGACGCGTGATCGTGGAATTGGGCGGACATCTTGAGTATCCGGAGGCGTACAAGATCCTGCAGCTGGTTTGCCATAAACTCCCGTTTAAGGCTCTCGTGGTATCGCAGGAGATCATGGAGCAACGGGAGGCGGAGGAGCGACGGAGGGAAGCCTCAAATACAAACTACTACACGATGAAGTATGTAATCCAGAATAATTTTGGCGGATGCCACGATTGGTTGTCACCGTTTGACCACAAGTGGTTCGGTAGGTATCGATAGAGACTGCCTGGGCATTCCGGGACTCAGTGAATAAATTTGTTTATTAGTCGATCTCCTATCTGTATTCATAATTCTGCTTGGCGAGTTCCGGATTGAACTGGGTGTTGTATTTCTGCTTCATTGGCCTCACCGGAAGCGGTTTCTCGGGCTCCTTCTTGGGTTCCGGATCTCCTCTCAGCTTTGCCAGGAAAGCTTCTGTTCTCTTACGTTCCGCTTTCTCCCTTTCGAGTCTCTCAGCTCTCAACTTCTCCAATTTCGCCCTCTTAGCTTGTCTCTCCTCCTCATCGTCGGATTCCGAAGAGCTCTTCCTGGATCTCTTCCGCTTCTTATCCTTTTTGTGTTTCTTCGCCTTCCTCGTCGAGGATTTCTCCCTGTACGAGTGCAACATCGATTCGTAAGCTTTCAAGAGGGTGGGATTGGATGATGGGGCGGAGCTGGAAGATTTGGAAGAGGGTCCTGCCAAGTAGCGCTTCATCACATTCAGAGGATCATTGTACATCTTCGTCTTCAGTCCAGTTTCAACCATTTTCCCACTCTCCATGAAGGCTTCTCCCCTCTTTGGGGGCTCCTCGTACCAGCTCCTCTTCCCCAGAGCCTCATTTGTGTCCTGACCAAGGTAAGTCAAGTAACCCACTTGCTTCTCATATTTCTCCTTCTCCTCCTTCTTCTCCTTCAAGTGTTCAGCATTTTGACTGCCAGATTGGTACTTTCCACTCTCCAAATCACTGAAGAAGTTCACATGTTCTCCACTCTTGACTGCTTCCCGGATTTCCTGGCTTGAATCTGCTTCTGGTTGAGCTTCAGTGTCCGGAAGGCGACTTCTCTTCTTCTTCCGCAAAGTATCTATCCGGGCTTCTTGTTCCTAAAAGGATCGACAAATATAGTTAAAGTATTAAGTGACTCAGGGATGTTCCCTTACGGCAAGAGCTATCTTCCGGAGACGTTCCTGCTCCTCCTCAGCTGCTTTCTTTTCATCCCGTCTAACACGAGCGATATTCTCCCGCGTCCGGACGTGCCATCTGAAAAAGGACACAGAAAATTTATATACAGAAAGTGTCCAGGAATTCAGGAGACCCACCTTTTCTTCGGTAGAATATTCATTTTCTAGGAAAACTCCCAGATTTTCCAAAAAACTGCCTGTCAGATCAGATGATTCGCGATATATCGAGTTCTCAGCGATATATTTATCGATTTCTCGTGTTTTGATTTGCTTAGGTGGCCTGAATTTTCCCAGAAAATCCCTGAAATGGCAGTTAAAAATCTCCATAAATTCCTGCTAGTCGTGGGATTCGTGTCCCTGATTCACGCAGCATATTCAGCAGCTCAGCGTAAGCCAAAAATACCTTGGAAAGAGGAAAACAATTGGTACTAACCTCACTTTTTGCATCCTTACAGACAGAACATACCTGAGAATCACGGAGCAGGAATTTAATTCCCTACCATTCGACGTGAGTAGCCTCGAGAACATTGGAAATCTACCTGGAGATTAATATCCCCTATTTCAGATTGTTCTACAAGCTGTGGTGAGTCTGATCATTCTGGTGTATAGCATCCTGCAGGTTGTTGGGGAGTTCCGGGAGATTCGAGCTGCTGTGGACTTGCAAGCGAAATCCTGGGAAACTCTGGGTAATATCCCCTCATTCTACATGTTCAACCACCGCGGGAAGAGCCTATCCGGCCAGTATGAGGATAACATTGACACGAGTGCCGATTGAGTGTCCGGAAAGAAGAGCCTTCCCGGAATCTATTTTAATGTAAGGAATCCGATTAATTGAATTAACACCAAAGGAGCGTTAAGGGGAAAAGTGTTTAATTTATTTTCCATTTTATATGAAAATTCTTGCCATTCATTTGAATTTCATCGGAGAGACAATTGCATTAGGGATGATTGTGGGTGGATTTGTGGGTTGGTGGAAGTGCCTCGTCAAGGCGCTTTTTCGACGCATTTGAATAATAGGGAAGCCCCAGCAGGAGTAAAGGGTGAGGCATCGGGACAAAGTTGTCTTTTTCATTGCTGCAAAATTCCTTACCATATTCCTGATGCCAAACAATTCAAATCGACTGTTTGTTTTTCTCTTTCTCCCTCCTTCACGATGGAGTTTTGAGTGTAAACACTCTTAATTGGCGGCAACATTTAAATGCGAAGCCCCCCACCCCCTCTCCCCTCATGTCTCAAAAATTGGATATTGTGTCTGCCACTGGGTGCCCATTTGAACAGGAACATGCTCTGCCTGAGAGCCGAAAACTCTCGGAAAAACCGCAATGCTCGAAACAACTTCCGCTCTATGCAAATTCAACGGCGCGCCCGCATGGAAAACTCAATGCTTTCCTCTGCTGGGGGGAAAGGGAAGGGGAGCTATCCTGGCGCTTTGAAGGCACCCCTAGGTGCTCTCTAGAGTGGAAAAATATGAGCAAATTTGGTGAAAAAACGCATTTTTATACCACAAATGGACATTCATTAACCCTTTGATGGAACTTTTTAATTGGACTTTGAATTTAATAGAAGGTAGGTAGAAAATTGATGTTTTATTTGTAAATTCAGAAATTATGAAAAAAATACCTACAGTATTTTTAATAAATGCCCAATCTTTGTCTTATTACAACATTTCCAGAACTTCGAAAGGCAATAATTTTGGAACGATTCAGAAATGTTTGTCTAGTAAGAATTTTCTGAAATTTAGCCAAAATTCTTTGAAAATTTTAGAAATTTACATTAAATATTAATTTTTAGAGAAAGCATGAGATGTTGGATTGTATGTGGGCGTAAGAAAAAAAATTAACATGGGAAACATAAAAAAAGTATTTTTACAAAAGATTTTTTTTGAGTTTCTCTAGGATTCGCGGATTCGCGAAATGTTTCTCGGATTTCCAAAAATATTTCTTGGATTTCTCGAATTTCACAAAACATTTCTTGGGTTTCTCAGAGATTTGCGAAACTATTCTTACATTTCTCGGGTTTCATGAAATATTTCTTTGGTTTCTCTGAGATTCGCAAAACATTTATTGAGCTTCTTAGGATTACACTCAGGATTCACAAAACATTTTTCGATAATCATAAGAAATTATAAGAACAAAATTCAAGTCCCAAAAAGTAAAATATGTCACCTCCCTGAATTCTCCACAATCCACTTATCAGCTCTCCCTCCTCCACCAACCAGTGATTGACGCCGATGCGGATTTATCGCGTTTAACCCTACAAACAGACTCAGTGAATTTTATGTACATAAATGCTAGAAGCCTAAAAAATAAAGTTGAAGAAATTCAGGCAATAGTGAAGACTCTTAAGGGTGATTTATCAATGATAGTGGTCTCTGAGACTTGGGTGAAGAAGTGCGAGGAGAGGTTTATAAATGTGTGTGGATTCGACTTTGTGAATGCGGGAAGATCTGAGAGAACCGGGGGAGGCTGTGGAATTTTCATTAACAGCAGGCTCAATTATTATGTGAGATCGTTGGTGGTGGATGAGTTCCACAGTCTCCTCGCGGTTGAAGTGGAAAGTGATGAGTGCAAGTTCTGTGTGTTGGTAATATACCGACCACCTGGATACAATAAAAATGAAATGAACACTTTCTGGGAGAAACTGATGACGGAGATTGAAAAGATTAAACTGAAAAGTGCAATAATTATTGGTGATTTCAACATTGATCTCAATTCCTCGACGGACTTAATTAAACAATACGCGAGGGATCTGCAGGCTGACCTTGCTGCCGAAGGATTTGCCCTATGCAATGGAAATACAGTGACAAGAGGATGCAGTGGAACGTTGTTGGATCACATATATACCAACAGGCTGGACCTAAAACTTAACTTATCGTACCTAAACGTGGATCTGTCGGACCACGTGATGATGATTGGTGCCTGGGGAAAAAATAGTGTGCTAAAGGAAGAGAAAAATAAAAAATACTTAAGGAAAACAGTGAAACAAACTAATTTTATACGCTTAGTAAATGACCTTAAACATATAAAAAAGTATACACCTAATAGTGATATAAATAAATCAGTGGAAGATCTGTATGAACAAATTAATAAAGCAGTTGAAAAAAATACAAAAAGCAAAGTACTGAAAATTAACAGCAAAAATAAACCGTGGATTAATAAAGAGTTTAGTGAGTTAGTTACAAGGAAAAATGTGTGGTTCAAAAAGCATCTAAAGGATAGGG
>CAKKOB020000266.1:33544-43850 GCA_918844115.2 Phlebotomus perniciosus | reverse complement strand
CTTTTCTTGCAGCGATGAAGCTCAGGAGTACATCAATATTGGGGCTATCAACTCTTTGTTTGTGTTGGGGCGCAGTATCGGATTCATTGGTCACTATATGGATCAGAAGCGTCTCAAGCAGGGACTTTATCGTCATCCATGGGATGATATCTCTTACGTGCTGCCAGAACAATTCAACTAAAGAGAAGAAAAGAAGGAGCGAAGAAAGAAAGAAAGAAAAACATTCAATGTTCATTATTTAAGGATAAATCAGAGACACACAAAGTAAGTGGAAAAACAAACAAAGCATAAAAAAATTAATCTAGCTGAGGAGGAAAAGGAGATTTTAAAATGTAAAATTGTAGAGAATAACGCACGAAAATTTTTCACTTATTTTCCCCCTATTTTCTGAGAATCTCTAAACCGGGGGAACTCCTAAAATGTCTGATAGTTTTTTTAAACATTTTTTTTATTTTTTATATGCGAAAAAGGAATATTTTTTGCGATTTTTTTACCTCTATTTTGTGCATTTGGGAAGAAAATCTCGGGTTTTCTCTACGTTTTTTTTTATAGAAAAGAAAAAGTTAAGGAAAAAAACTATAAATTATTCTTTAGACAAAAAATTGACACATTTTTTAAGCTTTTTGCGAGGATTTATGGACTCAGTGATGCACAAATGAAACCTGCTGAGTTGTTTTTTTGAAATATTGGGAAAAAAAAGGAATATTTTTTGATTGATATATATTTGAAAAAAAAAATGCGTTTCGGAAAAGAGAAAGAAGAAATTGATAAATAAATTGGGATCTCAGAGTGATTGATGAGAAAATGTGCCGAAAAAAAAGAAAAGGAAAATATTTTTTAAAGTTTTTATAATAATTCTTTGTTTCCTGGAGAAAAAAAAACAAAAAAATTGCACTTGTTGATGTTAATCGAACAAAGAATATATTATGAGAAAAAATAACAAAAAATAAAATTATCATTGTAGATTTTGCACATTCCTAGAATATAAAAAATTTGCACATAAATAGAAAAAGAGATAAAACATTTAAAAAAAACAAAGGATATAAAGGAAAAAAGTTAGTAAAAAGTCCATCTGAGCTGAAATTGTTAGTTGTTGGAGGAAAGGAGATAAAAAGAGGAAAGAAGAAGAAGCTTAAACAATCTGTAAAAGCTCTAATAAAGAGGAAGATTTGTAGAGAAAAAAAGTCTCTCTTTGCAATAGATTTCATTTATTTCTCCATTTCTTTTGCTCCATCAATTTTTTTTCAACACATTCAACAGAGATTTAAGGATATTTTTGTTTTTCAACATCAAAGAATCATCCTTAGAGTTGGTAACACAACATAAAGTTTCACATTTTGTCATCTTTCGTTTTCTTTTTTTTTACGTTTTACTTTTGACTCAACAATAGACAGTTTTTTCTTCTCTTTTTTTTTGTCACATCATCTAAAACGTTTAAACAGGAAAATACTCTGGCTGGAGGAAGGATCTCCAAATCAACATCAATTTCTTTTCATTTTTTTTTTTGCCATTAACAACCAACAACAAGGAATTTTCCCGGTACGCGATCGAGTCGACAGAGGCGATTTGATAGAAAAGTGTCAATGAGGATCGGCTCTTGCGTCTCGATCGCGTGTGAAACAGAACAGGAAACGGGAAAATTCGCCACAAAAAGTAGGGAAGATGGCGGAAGCATCTCTATGGCTGTGCGCTTTGATAAAGCCCAAAAAACGACTGACCATCGTGATGGTGTCCAATAAGTAAGTCCTTACTGGTTGACGGAGTAAAATTCTTGCACGAAAAGAAGAGTTGCTGTTCCAAAACAAAGGGCAGATATTACAGTTAAAAAAGAAATGCCAAGTTTAGACTTGGCGGAGTGCCCCGACACTTTGCGTTTAGGAAAGAGGGAATTAGTGGGATTATAAAGTCTGGTGTTTTCTTGTCGAATGGGTTTGATGAACTTTATAAAAAAAAATGTAATGAGTACCCACTTGATCTGTTTGAGGCTAGTAAAACCCTTGAAAAGATAGTTCTAAACTTTTGACCTTGAAAAAGTGGTCTAAAAGTGTTATACAAACATTTTTAGAACTGGTCTAAAACTGGTCTAAGAGTGGTCTAAGAGTGTTCTACAAACATTTTTAGAACTGGTCTAAAACTGGTCTAAAAGTGTTATACAAACATTTTTAGAACTGGTCTAAAAGTGTTATACAAACTTTTTAGAACTGGTCTAAAAGTGGTCTGAAAGTGTTGGAAATTCAAAGACCTTTCCAATGAGTACCCACATGACGGGGTTAAGGCTCGAGAACAACTTCCGGCTTTAAACTGGTTTAAACCCGGTTTAAGTTTAAACCGGCTGAAATAGGTTTAGTATTGTTCGAAATTCAAAGACCTTTCCAATGAATACCCACATTATGGGGTTGAGAGTCAAGAACAACTTCCGGCTTTAAACTGGATTAAACCCAGATTAAGTTTAAACCGGTTTAGGATTGTAGGAAATTCAAAGACCTTTCCATTGAGTACCCACATGATGGGTTTCGGGCGAGTAAAACCCTTGTAAGGAGAATTTCAAACCTTTGACCTTGAAAAACCGTTAGACGGAATAGTTCAAGGTCATCGGCATGTATGGACGAAAAGTGCGTCTAGTGATTCTACAAAACATATGTGAAAATGAAAAAAAATCGTTGGAGCCGTTTTCGAGATATACCAAATAAACATGTTTTTATAGGGGATAGGGGGGCTTTTCAGAAAAATGAAGGGCCTGGTCCTGATCCCTGGGTCAACTTTAGGGGGGGTCCCCCATAGACCCGAAGTCTCTATATGCAACCGTTTGGCCTCCAGGTCAATAACAGACGGAGAATCGTATAAACGGATAAACATTTGGATTGCAGTATTGCCATTTTTGTGTCGGGGCAATAAAAGCACTTCCACTTTTTGTAGAAAAGCTCCCCAAAGCTCTAATTTGGAAGCTTTAAAGAGCTTTCATCCTATTAATTTTATTTTCTATACTAAAGCTTTCTAAAGCTTTCGAAGAAAAGTATCACTAGAAAGCTTTCTAGAAGCTATTCATAAAGCTTGATGAAGCTTCCTAATAAAGCTTTTTAAGAAAGTTTTGTAAAGCTTTTTCAAAGAAGTGTCGCTAGAATGGTTTTCAAAAAAGCTTTCTATAACTTTCAAAGAAAAGTATATCAGTAGAAAGTTTTCTAGAAGCTTCTCAAAAAGCTTTGTAGAGCTTTTTCAAAGTAATGTCACTAAAAAGCCTTAGAAGCTTTTCAGAAAGTTGTCTAAGGCTTTCTAAAAAAAAAAAAACATTCTAAGAAAGCTGTCTAAAAAAGTGTTTTTATGCCTCTTTCACATGGACAAGAAAATTTGAAATCATATTCATTCAAATTTTCTGTCGGGACTTTTCTGATTATCCATATTCCTTGTCAAAACTTGATTTCTTCTGGCCAGAACGGAAGATTCTTCTTGCGAAGATTGAAATTTTCTGAGCTTTCAATTTTTCAGGAAGTTCTGGGATGGAACAGCATAAATCCCAGATATAATGGGTCAGGAAGTTCTGGGATGGAACAGCATAAATCCCAGACATAATGGGTCAGGAAGTTCTGGGATGGAACAGCATAAATCCCAGACAAAATGTGTCAGGAAGTTCTGGGATGGAACAGCATAAATCCCAGACATAATGGGTCAGGAAGTTCTGGGATGGAACAGCATAAATCATAATGCCTCTTTGCAATAAACAAGACAATGCGTTCGAAACATCTAGAAACTCCAAAGACTTAATGTTGTTAGGACGTAGAGAAACCTTGTAAAGTGGAGGATTTTAGTAGAAAAGGTCAAGTTTCTGAATGGGAAGTAGTGCCAAATAAGGAAAGGGTAACGAAAACGTCTTAGAATACCAAAGGCGTGAAGCTTCCTCTGAGTCAAAGGACCCATAATTCTGTTGCATAGCAAGACAGTGGCAGTGTTTTCACGATTTCACGCAACGTAGTCAGTCGAAACATTGTGCGCTTTTAAGAGATGCTCTCGCTTGAAGAAGGAAGGAGGGAGGTGGAGGCCTTTAGAGGCCACAGTCGAAGCTCTCGCTCCACTCGCTGTAGCGCGAGTCCTGGTTTTTGAGACGCTGCTGGCACTCTTCCAGATAACTGTCCTGGATGCGGTAGATGCCCGAATTAGCTTGATACATGAGCGTCTCGAGGATGCGTTCGTTCTTGATGGCCTTCGACGGTAGCACGATCTTGATGAGATCTTGCGGTGAGATCCGATGCAGTTTGAGATCTCGCGTGAGACGATCCATGATCGTACGAAACTCCGATCGACTGTTACCACGATTGTTTGCCGCTATCACGGCTTTTGTCTTCATTTTGTGGCGAGCCCATGCGAGCATCGCCTCAAACTTGCGGATCTCCTGGATCTCCAGTGAACGCGCCATGATCATCTGCACGATGCTCTCGCTTAGATTGAGAAACTCCTCAAGCTTGAACAACTGATGCGCCTTCGTCTCCACGAACGCCAGGATCATGTTGACGAGTTCGGAGGCCGAAGTGTAGCGCCAGTAGTAGCTCTCGAGATTGATCAGCATCGAGCACACATACTCGATGCGGAGGAACTGTTTGGCATGATGGAAACACGCTTGCAACACTGCAAAGACAAAATTTCGTATTAGTTAGGGCAGGTTCGTTCGTTGTCTCCTCGCTTCCCCTTACATTCGGGCAGATCGTAGTGCTCAGCGGCGCAAATTAGACCTGGAATTGAGACGCAGGTCAGCGGACAACTTCCGGTGTGAAGGTAGTTCAGCAAAACGCGGAAGGTCTCCGAATCGAACTCAATGATGTTAAATTCGGTCTGAGCAAGCTTGGCGCGATCCACTTTCTGCACATCTGCACAGACTGACAGTCCCGGAACTAGGAATTGCGATGGATTCTTCTCTTTGCCGCCATCTTTGCCATCTGGAAGCAGAAAGGAACTTTGAAGTCGGAGGAAAGCCTCGCCATTTTGTTCAAACTCACTTGAAAAGTCCTGAATGGATGCCCATTTCTTCTTGTCGTCCGCATTGAGTTGTGAGTTCTGCTTCTTGATGGATCTACCCCAGCCCGTGATGGTGCCCAAGCGGGAGAACGCCCGCTTCACCATCGGTGAGGAGGGAACGCTTTTGGGCCGAGGCGCCTCCATGTCAGGCACCTGGAGGAAGTTGGAGCTCTTCTTCTGATTCTGGGGCGACACGAGAGACGGCACTGGACGCGCTAGGATCTCAGCAACGGGCACCTGGGGTGAACCGAAACCCGTCTGAATGCCGTACAGCATCTCCTGGAAGACGCGACTACGAACACCCAGGATCGCTCGAACGCCAATCAGTTTCACCTTCTGCTTGGACTGACCCACCAGGAAGGCCACATCGAACAGTTGGGGATTCTGCACCTGTGGATCGGCATTGAGGAAGGCGCGCTGGAAGTCCTGCGCTAGCTGATCGTGATCCTCAAATTGATCACGCACGGAATCCAGAAGTGGTGATGAGGGACGCATGTGTCCTGCAATGGGGACAAAAGGGAAAAAATTGCAGACTATCTAGGAAGGCAGTTGAATGGTGCTTCTCTCCGCTGCTTCGTGTTCCCTTTTTTGGAGGCTAAAATTAAGCATTTTCTTCTTTTTCTGTTAAGGAATTGTACGCTCTGACTCTCCGTCCCTTTCTAACCATCGTGAATTCGCATATAAGAGTGAAACGGAAATACCTCAACGACTGTAGCGACATCTCTGAGCATCTCTAAATTCTTGAACAAGTCCTGTTGCTTTTGATTGATTGATTTAAGATTTAGAAGCGTATAGGCAGTACACATATTGTTGATGTGAAAAGCAGAGACAATGCGTGATGACAGTCACAAGAAAAACTATGATTTTGAGAGTGGAAAAAAAAGAAGCAGCGGAAAAGAAGAAAATGCTCAAGGTGACAGGGCGACTCTGAGTGCAGAAAAGAAGAGTGCAAAGTGGGAGGGCGGATGAGGATGGGAGGAAAAGCAGAGAGAATAGTTAAATGAGCAGTACATACTATGGTGAACATTGAATTGCACACAGCAAGTTACTTTGCATAATTCCTCACCGATCGGTCTCCACGAGCCGCGACGGTAGGGTTTGGGTATTTGGCCGGTTTCTGCATGATTGGCGAGATTCGCCACGATGTCCTCCAGCATTTGTGAGCGCGTTCTCTCCTGCATTCGTGCAAATTTTGGCGCCGAATATGATGCGCGCTCGCCGTTGACGATCTTGGTCAGGATCCACTCCCTGGAAGAAAGCGAGAAAGGCTACTAAGTAAACTTCCGAGTTGGGATCCGTTGTCATTGTCTCCTCACCTGAACATTTGATCTCGCACGAAGACGGATTGCTCCCAGAGGTAGGGTTTGTAGGCTCCAACTTCGTCCCTCGTAACAACGGATACTTCGTATCTCGTTGGTTTGCGCTTAATCCTGGCGGAGACGCGCACCTAATTTCAAAGGAGTAGACTAAGCTAGGTTCCTAACTTCAAGCAAACAGACTTACCAGGATGAAGGTATGCAGGAAGTGAGACTTGATGCAAGACGGTGAGAAGAGAGTGTTATCAGCTTCAAGGAAAACCACGCAAACAATGTCGTTGCCAATATGTCTCTTCCGTTGAAGCTTTTGAACATCATGTCTCTCGTAGGGAAGCATCGTCGATACGTGGAACATGATTTCAATTCCACGCCAATTTGTGTGAACGGAATAGAGACCCGTGAGATCATGCACTGTGTCCAGACCACCTTTATACTTGTCGAATCCCTTGAGTCGCACCTTGTCTCCTAGAAGTTGGAGGAACTCCTCAAACATCGGTGAGTTTTCATTGTTTTCTAGGATCTCCTCTTCTGTGTACTGATTCTCCTTTATGTAAATCACTCCGACCTTTAGTTCCGACTTGATGAACACTTGATCGAGCTTTAGGAGCTCCTCAGGTGTGTCCTGAAGTTGACCTAGAGTCAGCGGTGGGTTTAGGTTCACCTCCTTCCCTAGGGATCTGACAACTTCCTCGCGATTGTATCTGAAAACAAAGGGATGAGTTAGGAATCAAGACAACCTAAGGAACCTAGGTGGTTAACCTGTCTGCAAAGACGCAGGAGGCAGGAATGAGTCCATGAACCGTGTACGAAATCGCTCTGACCAGGATCCTAAATTGATCCCTCGCATTCAGCGTTTCCTGCTTGATTGACAGGATCACTGGTCCAAGATCCTCATCATTGGTGAAGTAGTTCCAGTGTTCAGTGCCGTAAAAGTGCTTCTCGTAAGTCTCCTGTTCAACTGACGTCAACTCGAATCCCTGCTGTTGCTCCCATTGCTCCTCAATTGTTGTCTTCTTCTTGCCCGCTGTGTCGGAGTCTTCGTCGTCCTCGCAGAGATCTGTACATCTGTCTCGAGTCTCTGACTCATTATCATTCTCAGATCCGCTATCGTTCCACCCTTGCCCCGCCATGGAGATCTTCTGGCGTGAGCACTCGATCCAGTAGCCAGGCGTCGGAATGAGATTGTGCGGGAACTCCTCGCAGAACTCATCGGAGCACGCCTGGGGTGGGAGCGGGAAGATGAGTGTCGTTGAGCTCTTGCGCCTGGCAACGGCGCATCCCAGCGATTGCGGTTTAAAGCTCCGTAGTTGCTGCATGAAGTCAGAGCACTCCATCAGAGCGACATCGGCAAAGTGGAGATCGCAGAGAATGTGATTCTTGAAGCGACGGGCGCGCTTCTGATTGGGGCCCGTTAGGTTCACGCCGCACGAGTTGCACCTGAGGCACTCCTCGTGGTAGTGATTGTTCTCGTACTGTGGTGACGGATCCGTCTGAGTGCTGCTATCGAAGACAGTGCTGGTGGTCTCCACCGTCATCGTCCCGATTGTCCCATCGATGATCTGGACACTGGAGTCGCGACGACCGCGATACCGACATACATCGTCGCTCTGGGAGCTCTGGCGCCTGAAGTTTCTGCACCTAATCATCTCATCTGTGGTGCTCTGGCGCCTAAAGCCCCTAGCAATTAGGATCTCCTCGGTGGTGGACTGGCGACGGATGGAGGGCCGCACGCTAGGCTCCGAGGCGACCACATAGGTGGGCGGACAGGCGCTGGGACTAGGGTCGCGCGAGGAGCAGCAACTGCTGGAGTCCGGGGAACGGGACATTCGTGCCGTGGATGAGGACTGTCGTCGGATCTTCTCGCGGCAGCGTCGATGGACCTCGCTGTCGTGGTCGCGACTGCGATCGGGAGAGAGGTGGGAGCGTGAGTCGCGACGACCGCGCTGGGCGGCCGTGACGGAGTCGGGACTGAGGCTGTCGCGTCGGGCGCGTCGTTCTTCGCCGTCGGTGGTGAGAGTGGGCTGCGAATCGCGTCGGCTGGTGCCTGGGGGCTCGTCGTACGTGGTGGCTTGACGCTGCAGACGCTGCATCTTTGGCACCATGTCAGGACTGGACTTGGATTCGCGTCGATTCACACGGCCGCACTGCGTTTGGGAGTCTCGACGGACCTGATTTGGAGAGAGACAGAGAAAAGTGATTTATGTGGTTTGTGGCTCCACTATGGAATAGGCTTTGTATTCTTTGGGTTTGTGTATCGGCTGACGAATAGGTACTTCACTTAATTAAGGATTATGGGCGACTTTTCGGTACGTGGCTAAGCTAGCGGATACTAGCAAGGACAGGTATAGGAAAAGGCGCATCTGAAAGCCGAGACACAAACCACCGATTGGTCAATTTTATACGAAGGAGTTTATGGGAGCGCCTCACCTTGAGTGACTTGAGAGTTGTGGGACTGGTGGCGGGTGGCGTGATGGAGCTCGTGACTGAGACAACCGGTGGCGGCAGAGCCTGGCACGAGCTGTCCACGAGCATGGCAGCGTCAGGCTCTGTCGCCGTGCTCACCTCGAACCCCACGCCAGACTCCCTCTTGCGCCTCATGTTGGCCAGCGACTTGGACGGCGCCTGCACGTGCCGGCAGCTGCGCAGGCTGTCGCCAGAGCCACGCCGTGAGTCTCGCACCTCCGTCACATCACGCTCACGCTCCACCTGGCTGTCGCGCTTATTCCATAATTTCACCAAGTCGGACGTATGGCTATATTGCCGAGAGTCCTGCCTGCAGCACCCAGAAAAGGTAGAGCAGAAAAAACGGTTTGGGTCGATTTCTAACACACGCACGGACGCCATATGTGGGAGCTCATCCACCCACATCCTCTCCATTCATGCTCGCCAGTGAGGCGACCAACAAGTGGCGCGTGAGTGTTTTCCACACTTCATACGCATCGTCCGTTTCCCCACCCTCCTAATATATAATTCTCTCACCAGGAGCCACTCGTTGGCTCTGCGCGCGATTGAGGTGAAAGTTTGGACGTCTTCAGTGAGTCTTGGCTATTGAATTTTGACCTTTGCATATAATTTGATAAATGGGTAATTTTAGGATTCCTATAATCGTTATCGATTGAAATAGAATTAGGAAGTAATGAAAAACCTTGGATTGGTTTTATTCATAAAGAAAAATGTAAAGTTTAGACTTGGCAGAGTGCTCCGACACATCATAACTAATTTATTCTTTGACCTATTATTAATTCCATGTTATTTTTCGTACTTCTGTATAAAATTTTAAGGTGTCCATAAGTGGTTTCTTGTTTGAAAGGTTATTTCCACTTATGGCCATATCATTTTGACAAGTTGTGCTAAAAAATAAAAATTCAGAAATTATGAGCAATTGAATTCTTTAATTTCCGTTAGTGGTGACTCCACCCTACAAGCTAGCCTATAGAAAAACTTCTTTACTGAAGTATAAACTTTTATAATCTGTGGAAACATTACAACAGCAAATTGAGCAGTTGAGTGCAAAAGTATATTTTTTTTCTCAACCGTTTGGCCTCTAGATCAGGGGTGAGCAGCCATGCCAGTTCCATGCTGGCTTGCCAGTTGATTTCCGCCATTTTTGACAAAAAGCTTAAAATAACCTTAATCGCATTAGGGGTAAATTTGGGTAAATTTTGCGTCATTTTCACAGAAAAACCAAACAGAAATCAAGTCTAACCTCACTTTTACGCGGTTTTTCGCGGATTTCCCTCAAAAGAAACCAGTTTAAAAAACTTACTGATCTCTAACTGAATCATAGAAGCAATTTTTAAGCGATTAAAGGAAGAGATACGCGAATTAATACATTTTTCATGCACTTTTAGCTGGGATTCCCTAATCCCAGCTTATTGTAATGGGTCACCAAAATCGAAGTCAGCCCCGAGACCCCGGACTAGGGGCGCTCCACGAATTAGGGTCCCCACATTCCGAAAATCATGTGAGCTTCAAAAAATTTCCGT
>CAKKOB020000266.1:19737-30095 GCA_918844115.2 Phlebotomus perniciosus | reverse complement strand
CCGTTTATAAATGTTAGAAGGCGATTAATCGCGTTTTAATGCATTTCATCGCGTTTAATTGCGGTAAAAAAAACATTTTAAAACGTTAAAACGCGTTATAACGTAGTTTTATAGCGTTGAAACGCATTTTAAACCACTAAAAATGTTTTAACATTGTCTGATTGCGGAAAAAAGCCTTTTAATGGTCTATTCAGATGAAGAAGATTTGTTAGAAAATTTCTCAACAAACTGTCAATTCTAAATGGGAAAAATTAAATTTTCGAATAAAAGCAATAAAAACATGAGAACTAAAATTTGAGAACAGTTGTCAGCGCCACTAGCGGGAGAAATCAGTACCCCTACGCGGAGAAAAATAATGCTTGTGTCAGTGACGTTTCATAGCTTGTGTCGAAGTGAAATTCTTTTTCTGTGAAAATGAGGCAAATTCGGTCCCTTGAGCTGGATTTTTTTAAATAATCAATTAAAATCAAAATATTCAAATGTCTGTCACCAAGCTTTGAACGAAACAGCTTTTTTACAAGCTTTTAGAACTGAAAAAAACAAAAATATCGGAATTTTGTCTTCCCATCTGAATAGACCGTAAATTTTGACAAAAATTTTACAAATAAATTTGTTATTTCGTATAGAAATTAACAATCGTTAACAATAGTTTACAAAATTTGCTAATCGATTTCATTCAAAGCTGTTTTATTTGAAATCAAGAAAAATTGCTCTCCTCTAATGTTCACAAAAGCATTGTAGGATTAGATGGAAGAATAATTTAATTTGTTATCTCATTAATTAAAGCGTTAGAAACTTATGTGTGATAACGCGGTTGACTTTAGTGGATCTAACATTTACGAAAATATAAAAAACACACAGAATCTATTATCCACAAATTCACTATATAAAGAATTTTTGGTCTTATTTTCTTTTGGCAAAACCTCTCCATCAATAACAGCAGTTGGTAAACTTTAGAATCCCAAATCTCACAACTTTAAACAGCTTTCGAAAACTTTCCAACACAAACTTTTCGTTATTGCAACAAAAAGCGAAAGAATCTGATTTTGTCATTTGATTTGAAACTTCTCAAACCAAAAACCAATTCACCCAAATCCCCCAAATCACAAAAAAGTTATAATTCATCCAAAGAATTTTTTTACTGATGGAAAGTTTCTTTGAATTTCCCCACCTCCCCTATGACTCCCGATATCTAAAATTACTTAAGAGACGAGGGGATATGCGAGCAGGGGCTAAAAATAAGAGGCTCTCCTCCGGAAGCAGGAAGGCCGTTTGGGGTTTCTGGGTCGGAAATATCAAAGGATATGCTGTTGCCATCCGAGGGGGTGGTTGGGTGGGGGTGGGGGAGCATTAATTGAACTCACTGGCAATCGGTGGTGTATTTGGTGATGAGATCTGAGCCGCTGAGTCTCGTCTCCCGCCCAATCTCTGCCTCACCGTGGACTCCTCCAGCTGCGATGATGGAGAGTAAGTGGGTGGAGGGTGGGGGGTTGGGGGAAGGCGAAACTCACCTGCTCTCGCATGAAGTCATCCCAGCCATTCCCACCCTGCCACACCAGGCCCACCTGGTGGCTCATGATGGGCAGGTTGCACACGAAGCAGATCGCCGACATTTTCCTCCTCGGCTGCTCCAGCCTGGCGCAAAAACTCCACCTGCTCGGACCAAGAGAGCCCCAAAATTAGCACACACTCCCTCCCCCACCTCCTCCTCCCAAAACTCGCGCGCTATCCCCAGGGATTTCCGCGGAAAAAAGTCTCACGGCTCTGCGCGTCCGGACGCGAGGGATGCAATTTAGCGCAGCTAATACCCTCTGGCTGGCCAGAAGTCCCTTTTTCTTCCTCGCAAGCCTCACACGCGAACGTAACAGGTGGCCATTAAAGCAAGGGACGAGTTATGTGCTGAGACTGAGATCTCGTGTTGCTCCATTGAGACCAGACTCTCGCACCGAGCGAATCCCCTCCAGCCACCATCCGCCAGGGACAACCAGTGCTATCCACCCGCGCCAGAGCGAGACGACGTCATGCTGGGCGACAGGGGAGACAGCGTGGCGCCTGTGCGGAGGGGAGCTTCTGGTATTTTACGTTATATAAATAGAAATGAGCTCCCAATCAAAACAGGATTACAGACCGGGATCGATAGATGGGCCACCCCCGTCGAAGGAGAGACTCACCTCGTGGCCAGCAACAGGAGCTGCATGGAACGCAATTTTGGCTCATGTCTATTTATGGCATCATTTTCGGGGGTGATTTCGCCCCCCATCGAAATCCTCTATTACCTCAAATGATGAAAATCTCAACCCTTAGGGGCTTTTATTGCTGGCAAAGATTCGCGCTGATGAAGTGGTTTTGGGCTTTATAATCAAGTTAAAAGAGAAAGCAAATTTATTTAATTAAATAAACCCCATGAATTTGGAGCATTAAGTGGAATTTTGGGTGGGGCTTTCTGAGAAATCGCTTCATTGAAAGCCTGCGGAATTTTTAAACAATTCTGAGAGCAAATATCCAATTTTGTAAGTAGGTAAATAATATTTATTTTATTTAGGGTTGTTCCACAAGTTCTGTCGTATATGATTTTTAGGATAATTTTCAGGTGAATTCATGAGGATTTATTAATTGGTTTAATCGAAACTTTTCGGCAGCTTCCAGGAGCTTCCATCCTATCAATTCTAAATAATAATGAAACTTTTCAAAGCTTTCTGGGAAAGTTTTGTAGAGCTTTCAAAGTAAAGCGTCAATAGAAAACTTTCTAAGAAAAAAAATAAAGCTTCCTAAGAAAGGTTCATAAAAAAGCTCATAAAAAGGTTTCGAAAAAAGCTTTCTATATGAAAGTTGGCTAAAAAAAGCTTTTTAGAAAAAGCTATATAGAAAATCTTTCCAAGAAAGTTTTCTGGAAAAGCTGTCTTTTAAAAAGCTTCTTTTTAGAAAGCTTTCTATAAGACAACTTCCTTAAAAAAAAAACTTCTAAAAATACAGAATATAAAAATTCGAGATTTGAAGCTTTTCAAAGGGAGCTTTCATTTCATAACTGCTAGTTCACTGGACTTTTAAATTTTTCTAACTCTAGGATTTTTCAAAATCTTCATTTTTCTTTTTATTTTGAACTGATCTTTTTGAGGGTCTTTTCAATTTGTTGAAGTTCATAAAATTTATCTAACATTATACCTAACAATAAATTTTAGAAAGCCTTCAACAAATATTTTGTTGAATGTTTGTTTAAAAACATATTGAAAATACTTACCTTAAGAATTCTATAAAATTTTTAAAAGCTGAGTAAAGTTTTGCTGATACCAAAGATTCCAGAACCAAAGAAAGCTACAATTCGAAAGCTTCGAAGAGCTTTCATCTTATCATTTTTATTTTCTTTACAAAACCTTCTAAAACTGTTGAAGAAAGCATTTTAAAAAGCTTTCTGAGAAAGCTTCCAATTACAAAAGCTTTCCGAGAACGATTTCTAAGAAAGCTTTATTAGAAAAAAGCTTTTTAGAAAAGTTTTCCAAAGAAAACCTTCTTAAGAAACTTTCCAAAGAAAGCTAGAGGTGTTCTAAAAGAGCTTTCTAATAAAAAGCTTCAAGAAAGTCTGCAAAAGCTCTCTAGAATTTTCATAAGCCTAGCGGTATCTTCAAAAGTTCTAAAAAATTATCCGAAAGTATTACAAATTTTCCAGATTTTTTGTTGAATATTCGTAAGAGCTTTACATCAATTTTAGAAAACTTAAAATTTAAACTTAAAATTTTCAAACTTTAGAAATTTCCATAAAAGTTCTTGAATGTTATCAAGAGCTCTTAAAAACTCCTAGCTCTGAAAGAAATAAATAAAATAGTTAAATAAAGCTCACAAGTTGATCGAGAAGTTGTTTAAATAACTATATAATAGCATTTCTACTTCCAACATTTCTAATATTACCTCTCCCTTGATTTTTCTATAAAATCAGCATCTCGCTCTCTTTTGATTCGAACAAACGTTATTTCAATTCGCTGTGTTTGAAAATCCCGCTTCCAGCCTGGAAGTTCCGCGATATATCGATTGGGAGTTCGCGATATCGCGATATTTTCTCATCTGGCAGCCCGTCTCGCTCCCGAGATTGTCAGTCGGATCGAGTTGCTCGCGGCATGTGTGTGATTTAATTGATTTTCCTTAGTGACTGTGCAGCAATGCGGGAGAAATTGTGAGTGAGAAGGAGTGCTGAGTGTCTAAACAGTGCCATTGGCAGCCAAGGAGTCTCCGTCGGCCAGAGAATCTCCACGAGGACTTCCGCGAAGGCGACGGAAAATTTTCCTGAAGGGCCATTGTTTTTGCGCTGCGAGACGGTCAGTTTATTTACATGTAAATTATCCGTAGAGAATTGTAATTAATATCGGGAAGGAGATGTAATTTAACTGGTGGAGCATGAAAGGATGTGAATATTCGAGAAAGTTTATCGATTTACGCGTGAGTTAGGAGGATGTGGGAGGTTTTCCGGAAGTGTCCAGGAAAAGGGGGAGAGAGATGGGAAAACTCCCACATCGTGAAAAGAAAATGCGGTTCTTTGGGAACTTTTCAACCTTTTCAACCTTTTGAGAGGTTGAAAAGGTGGCAAAATATACCGAGAGAGCATAAATTAGCTGGCAAATTACATAATAATTAAGTGGACGGAGGGAAAAGAATGAGAAAAGCAAAGACAAAGTGGACAGTCGAGTTGCAGTTGATTTTGTGGAAAATAGAACACGAGAGTCGCGCGTTTCGTGCGAAAATCAAGCATTGGGAGTTGCCTCTATGGCAACACTATTCACTCGGTAACCCCTTGAAAAGGCGCCATTTTGAAAACTTCTGTCATATTTTCACTTAAAATGCATATTTAAAACCTTTGTTGTTTTTACAAATCATTTGTATTAAGGTGATTTGTAGAAGTTCAAAAAACCTTTCATTTGAGATCCTAATGATACAAATCGGAGAAATATCATTATACAAACATTGAAAAATGAAACATTTACCAGTCGAAAGGCAGAAATAATGATATTATTTATGCTCCGTTGACCCCTTCTTATTTAAAAATCTTAATTCCATATGATTATTTTGTCTTTAATTACAATACTCATCATCTCGTACTTTGAACATTAAATTGAGTGATGTTCGCTTCTCCAGTTTTGCCACACGAGAGGCGGATTTGGCTCACGACGAGAACACATAAAAGGGGAGAAGAAAAAAAAATTAACAAGAGAGACATGCAATTTTCTTGTTTGTTTGCAAATTCTTTGATGTTGTCCCGCCGTTGTGTTGGAAAAGGTGTTGAGCAAAAGGAAATCTGCACAGTTTTCTAAAATTAGAAAAGGAAATTGTCACATGCGGAGAAAAATGTGAGGCTTTCCACGTGCGCGGGGAAAAATTGAGTTCAAGGAAATGCAAAAGAGACAATAGGGTAATTTCTTTGAGTTTTTCCGCTGTATTTTTTCTTTCTGTTTTTCTTTACAAAGAAAATATATAACAGTGACTCGTCAGCGGTCGAAGCACAAAGCACAGGAAGTTGGAAGTTGTCTTGATTGGCGTGTTTTAAGGAATTGTCTCAAATTTCACACAAAAATTCAAGACACTCAATGAATTGTGCTAAATTAGACGCTTTTAAGGGAGAATTTAGGAAATTTTTAAGCGCAAAGCGTTTTTAAAAGGATCTAGGGAGGTTTTTAGGGGCAATTTTTAAGCTCAGAAATCCTTCCAAATCCCTTTAAAAGTGCTTCGCGCATAAGATTATTCTTCAAATCTTCTCAGAATTTTTTTTAAGAGTGCCCAATGTTATTTTTAGAAGCCTTTAAATAATTTCTTAGAAGCGCTTCGCGCTTAAGATTGTATGTTGAATCTTCTCAGATTCCTTTGAAAACGCTCAAGATTTTGTTAAAATTGTAAAGAATTTTTTAGAAGCGCTTCGCGCCTAAAATTTTTCCTAAAACCTTCCCAGATTCCTTTGAAAACGGTCAATATTTTGTTAAAAGTGTAAAGAATTTTTTTGAAGCGCTTCGCGTCTAATTTTTTTGTAATTTTCCCAGATTCTAATAATTCGCGCTTAACTGTGGACGCAGTCTAACCGTGTTATCACACGTAAGCTCCTAGCAGATTAATTGGGAGATTAAGTGCTAGAATTTGACAGAAGAGAGTGAGTGAGATGACTATATGTTTTTCCATATGTGTGTTCTCAAATGTCATTAACGCGCCGCGCAGACTGATTTATTCCATTTTTGATGGTTATCCATCTCAGTGTCAAAAAGATGACCATGGTGAATTGTCATGCCAGTTGGCGATGTGACTCCCCATATTTCACCCCCAAAATGGATTAAAAACCCCCGAAAATTATTTGCTCAGTCCTTATTTAGCGATTCTGAGCAATTTCCCTTGGCCTGTGCTTCATTTTCACTCGAATTTTCACAATAAAAATGCCACGAAAAAAGAAGACAAAATGTTTATCATAAAAAAGTCAAACGCAAACGGCTTTGATCGAAGAAGTGGCTATTGAGACGCAGCGAAATCGTAGTGACTGAAAAAACAGTGTCTCCTCCCGATGCAGGATCGTCAGGGTCATCATTTTGCGACTACAAGGAAGGTAATTCCGTCATGCTCATGGCAATTTGTGACGTACACTGCAGGTTCATCTGTTCGTGTGTCAATTTCTTCCTTGACGTCTTTTTTCCGCGAATATGATGAAGAATGAGGTTATGAAAACTGCGAGAATCGCACAAGCAGAAAAAATGACAACATATTCGACCAATCGGGGACGTCCTTAGCAGATTAAAAAACAACTCTATCTTCTCTCTTCTAACACATTCAAAAACATTGTAGAGTGAGATGCGTGATTAATTTAATCTGCTAGCGCGCATACACTTGGGATTAGCCTAGAAGACTTAGTGGCTAAAACGGGTCTTTTACTGTATTCTATTCACATCGCGCTTAGCCTGAGCACCAGAACAACTTTCTAGGGAAATTCCTTTGCCAAAAGCAGGTCTATCGATGCCCTGAGCCTCGTTTTAGCCACTAAGTCTTCTAGGCTAAAGGCGTGCGTACACTTGGGGTTTAGCTTAGTTTAAGTTGCATAAATTGCTAGAGTATTTTGAGGTGGCTATTAGTGGTTAACCCACCCTAGTTTAACGATTTTATTTGCTGATTTTAGGATTTTCAATTTATTTTTAAACAGCGAATTTTGCTGAAAAGTAAACCACAATTTATCTTGTCGACTTTTTTTGTTACCTTTGAAGACGTTTATGCGAAAATAACTTCCACGAATTGTCTTTCAGTATGTTGTCTGTATGCATTCCATACAGTCTGTCGTGTCTGATGCAACATAATATCTAGTGAACGTAATACAATTGGAATATTTCACGCTGCAACGTGAAATGGGGAAGAAGTAAAAAAAAAGAGCTTGACTGATTATGTTAAATGTGGTGCATAATTGGGAAAATTGCCATTGTAGATGCTGTAGGTACTTAGTGGGTAAATTGGATAAAAGACGATGCATACAATGTTGAAGAAAAAAAAATAAAATAGAGCAAAAGATGAAGAATGGCACTTCATTGGTTCCGAAGGAGAGATCCCTGAAGTGATATTAAGAAAGATATATCCACGCATATACTCAAAAAAGTGATGGTGTGATGCTGACGAGCCTCCATGTTCAGCGAATCGTCGTTGAGCATTTTCAGCACTACGGGTGGCCCCGTAAACATTTCCTGTGGCTTGGGCATTTATTTACTAGACCCGAAGGCACATGGTTTAACAAAAGGGGCCACAAACGATAAAGACCCTTTTAAATCAACTTCAATTCGTCTCATTGTATGCAACTATATGGCAAAAGATTGCTGCCTCACATAAGGCAATCACTATAAAATATGTCTCTCTAAAAAGATGTGAAAAATTTTCCATCTTTCATCACGATGCAAGCCTTTCTTAATTGCCTTTAATTGAGAAATTAATGAAATATACATTTTAAAATTCTGTAGAACGCAAAATCACGATATTGTGAAAAATTTCCACTTCCCCTTTTTTGCTCCTCTTTTTTTTCGATCGCCTCTCGTCATTATAACATTAAAATGAGTCATTAATGACTAGGAGGCTGACGAGAGATTAGAATAGTGAGGCAGATAATTTTTGTGTATTATAGATTTCTCGTTTTCACATCTCATTCTTTCTGGGTAAACCATAAGGCCGGACAGGCAATGTTATGTATTTATATAAAGAAAAAAAAAGAACGCATTCAGTGCATGTTTCTCGTCACGTAACCATAATATATTCAATGCTGGACCAAAGAGGAAGGAAATGGGGCGGCATGGAGTATATAGCAAAATGAGACTTCTCAGAATATTGTAAAATTCGCTCCTATATCAATTATTTTGCACACCCAATATAATTAAAGACATTTAACAGAGCAATCATAAAAGTGGATGTGATCATAAAAATGTTGAAAATATATTATGCGCTCTTTCTTGAATTTTTTACAAAAGAAACATATAACTGACTAAGTGGATTGGCGGCAGTAAAAAGTTTAATTATCTCGGACTCTTCTTTGAGATCTTGCTTCCACTCAACAAATCATTTGAATCTTGAATTCGAATCATTGACGTCATTTAATGTTAATATTCTCTAAATTAGTTATAACACAATATTCAATATTATCAAAACATGTCCAATGTTTGAAAGATGGAAAACAGGCATCAAAAATTGCGTCGCAAACACAATTTTCATTCTTGATTATCGATTCTAAAAGAATTCGAATCTCAAATTTCAACTTTTGAATCTCTTATTGACGCATTTTTTGCCATTTACGCAGGAAATTTCCTGCGACACGTTACGCATTTTTTGAAGAGCACAAAAAAGTTCATTGATAAAAGTATTTCGCAACATTTAAGTCAATACTAAGCTGTATAGGTATTAGTTAGAAAGATTTCAGACCACAAGGCAGCGTATTGATTATTTTCTAATATCACGCATTAAATTCTTATCATGTCTCAAGGGGGAAATATTATGGTTAAAATGGTGTAACAGGACTTCCACCACTTCCACAATTAGCACGAAAGCGATGAAAGCTCATCAAAACTCTCTGCTATTCGGAATGCTTAACAATTTTGAAAAGCTTCATGAAAAACTATAAAAGCTCTCAAAAATTTCTATAGAATATCTTTCTAAAGAAAGCTTTTCTAATGAAAGCTCTTCAAAGTTTTCAAAATCTCAAAAGTATCCGCTAAGCTTAGAAATTTATATAAGTTTGCCTTGTTTTTAAACTCAGGAATTTTTAAAAATTTCTTTAAAAGTTTTAAAAATTTTTCAAAATGTCAGTAATTTCTTTCAGCTTTTACTATTTCTTGATTAAGATTAAACAATTTAAATCAAAGATATGACCGAAATAAAAATTAAACCGGTTTGTCTAAATTCCTGATACTTAAAGGTTGATCCACACTATCAAACTAGCTTCAAATATTTGGACAAAATGTATTTTTTAATAATAATAAAAAAAACAAGCCTTAAGTTTAAGGTTAAACATAAAGCTTCCTTTAAGCTCTAAATTAAATTAACTTCAAGCTTTAAGTCCGCCTTAGGCTTTAATTGAGCTTTTTGCGTAGATCAGGTTTAAGCCTAAAGCCAGCCAGAAGATTTAAGCTCTAAGTCATATTTAATCAACCTTAAGAGAGTTATCAGACGAGGAATTTGACGCAAGAATTAATTGCATCGACGTAATAACTGGGCGAAAAACTATCTTCCTCTCAGCTGATTTACATTGGTTAGAAAGAGATACCGAAACGTAATAATGAGCGATTATTGCGTCCTCTTTGATACAATAATCGCTCAGTTTTTTGTCTCTTTCTAACCAATGCAAATCAGTTGAGAGGAAGATAGTTTTCGCCCAGTTATTACATCAATTCTTGCGTCGATTTTTCTCGTGTAATAACTCGGTAAGCCAGACCTAAATTTTAAGACAGTCCTAAGTCAGATTTAAGTTTAAAACTACCCTTAATTAAGTCTTATTCAAGCTTAAAGTCATTTCAAGCTATCTTTTAGTTAGTTCTCAGATTTAGGCCAGCTTTAAGTCAGCTTAAAGGTTTAAGCAAGGCTTTTATAGAGTAACGTTTTATGGTGCTGTCAGACGTCAATAGTTCAGTTAACAGATTCTGACGGTTTAAAACTATTTATTGGCATTTTCCAGTGGAAAATCATCTAATTTCCACTCAAATTCTGTCTGTTTTTCATTACTGAAGAATCTGTAGAAGGAATTTTCCGGAAAAACTCAATATTAGTGCGGAAAATGGCGTTCAATCAAAATTTAATACTCAAAATAAGTGATTATTCGCCTGACTCGGTTGAACGGCATTTTCCACACTAATATTGAGTTTTTCCGGAAAATTCCTTTT